>PVIH01008077.1:0-94495 GCA_004025045.1 Sigmodon hispidus
CCAGCCATATGTTAATGAGGCATTTGATGGGCACCAATCACACGCCAGGCTTCCCTATATAAGCAGGCTGAATCTCAGGCTCGGGGTCTTCTTTCCATCACTTCACAACTGAGCTGTAACTCCAATAAAGTGTGATCCGAGAAGAATCGTGCGGTGTGGTGACTCGTCGTTCTGCAGGCCAGAAGCGGCTCGCCACACTTTCTTAATTTCTTCCTTGACTCAGAGATGGTTCAGCTGAGTGATGTTTAGTTTCCATGAGTTGGTAAGCTTTCTTTGTTTTTTGATATTGTTGAACTCTAACTTTATCCCTGGTGGTCCGATATCTTACAAGGGATTATTTCCACTTTTTTGTATCTGTTGATATTTGCTTTATGACCAATTATGTGGTCATTTTTGTAAAAAGTTCCATGAGGAGCTGAGAAATATGTATATTCCTTTTCATTTGGGTGGAAGCTTTTGTAGATATCTATTAAATCCATTTGCATCATAAAAAAAAAAAAAAAAAAAAAAAAAAAAAAAAAAAAAAAAAAAAAAAAAAAAAAAAAAAAAAAAAAAAAAAAAAAAAAAAAAAAAAAAAAAACAAAAATAAAAATAGGTAGAAGTGTTCATTCCCATAGTCCCTCTGTGCTATGAAATTATTAAAGAAATGATACAAGAAAAATTTCCAAAGAGAAATACATGAACCAGCAAAATAAAAACACCTATAAATGACCAACACAATGACTGGGGGGGTTGGGGCAGACCTGGACCTGTACTTGGTATC
Source organism: Sigmodon hispidus (assembly GCA_004025045.1). Lineage (NCBI taxonomy): Eukaryota > Metazoa > Chordata > Mammalia > Rodentia > Cricetidae > Sigmodon > Sigmodon hispidus. The sequence goes on from PVIH01008077.1 coordinate 764, forward strand.
TTATTGTAAAATTTGAGAATACTATGTATAAAGACTAAAATTCTAGACATTTCCAGTGGATATGAAATAAGTTCTCTGCTAATGAGACAAAGCTGGTTGATCACTATTTTCTCATGAGTGAAGCTGGTGGTGGCAATTATAATGTTCTGAGAGTAAATTATCTAAAGCAAGAATTCTACCATCAATGAAAGAATTAAGTGCTATGGTGCAATGTGCTCGGACTCAAGAAGTTTATCTTCCCACACCAAGTCATTGGAAAGCACTTGATGTGCTGCAATCAAACAGAAACCAAAAAGGGAACATGTGGAACACCCGAAGAAGGGGAACCAAACCAAAGGAAAGAATGAGAGGACCCAGAAATGCAGACTGAGGGAGGCCCTTGAGAAAAGGTGGGGGCGGGCTCTGGGAAATATTTTTTTAAAACATCTTATATGTGACCGGATGGAGTGAAATAGAAATTTTGGTAAAGAAGAGGAGTATAGAAACTCAATCAAAACAGAGAATAATTTTAAGGTGGCACCTGGTCCCTTGACTGATGCTTGGGAAACAAACAAACAAGGACATAAGTCATTCTTAACTTCCCAGATGAACCTATGTGAGCGTGGAGAGGCCAGCTGTTATAGACATCATGTGAATATAGACATGGAGGGGGAGCAACATTGACAGAAGTTGATCTGGAGGATGTAAAGGATGTGGGAGTGTCAATGTCTCTGCATAGAGTCAAAGTAACTGTACAAAGCTGCTGATACAAGACTGAAAACATAAGATATGGTGCTTATACTAAAAGGGGCTAATGGAAGAATTATAACCATGAAAAGGAGGGCCAGGGAAGTTTCAACACAAAAGCAGAAGTATAGCAAATAACGTTGGACACTGACAAGTGGGAAATGGTGGCAGGCCCACATGGAGTTATAGATTAGCATAACCTTACCGGAGCAAAACATCAGACATGCTAAAAGTGGATGCCCTGAGTATCAGGACTGGAGACAGGCAGGGTGGGCGGGGGACAATCATCATCTTCTTCATAGACCTTCTGTGCTTGGCATTGTTATTAACCATTTGAACAAATAGAATATTATGTCAACAAAAATAAAATTACATTTAAACATCTGGCAGCTGGAAAGGTCGCTCTGTGGCTAAGAGTACTTGTCGCTCTTTCACAAGACCCAAGTCAAGTTCCCAGCATCTATACAGGTAGGTGGCACACAGCCTCCTACAACTCCAAGGGATCCCATACCCTCCTTTGGCCTTCTAAAACACTCACATCTCACACAAACAAACAAACAAATCTTTAAAAATAATCTATACATAGCACACAATTGCCAGTATTGTAAACCACACACAGATTCATAGAAAAAAAGGCTTGAATAGAGAAAATTTAGCAGCTGAATATTGGGAGAAATTTTATGATGTCATTTAGTCATCTATTTACCCTCTTCTATTTTTCATACTTCCTACAGTAAATATGTATTATAATTATGAAGATGGGAAATATTATACACAGAATCAAAACAATATTGTGGATCAAATTTTACATATGAGAAATGAAATGAATAAAACAAAATTGTGTATTAAAGTGAATTAATTATATATGTGCTTGAAAGAGATTTAAGAAAATACGAACAATAGGATTGTGGATGCTTTTGTGCCTTTTCCACTTTATCTTTACCTTTTTCCAATAATTTTTCTATAATAACCATACCTTAAAACAGGTTTGACTAGAGAATTAATTTTGAACCCTCCATTGGCTACAGATCAAAATAATTAGGTAATGGCTCTGTGTGGTTCCCGACACCTAGAAAGCCCTTGGTGGACACTTGTGGCTTTAACAGAACTGAATATAATGAGGCTTGTTAGCAATTGCTTCTAATTGAGCTCCCCCAGCTTCAGCCACTCAGTCAGCATTAACCAAGCCCCTACTGTGTCCAGCGACCTGCACAGGACTCCGCAGGTAGACTTTGACCTTGTGGAGTAGCAGCCAAGTTTGGAGACTCAACACCCACATATAAAAACAGTTGGATGAGACACCCAGAACTACATCAAATGGACCACCATTTGCAGATGTGGACATCCTTCCCAGGCAGCTCTCCCCTGCCTGGTGGAATGCTGGGGCTAGCCTTGCCTCTCTGGGCCTGCTTTACCTTCAATCTCCTCACTGCCTGCTCCCCTTCGGTCACACTGGCACCAAGAGAGACTCCATAAGCTTGTGTCTCTCCCCATGCCAGATGAGAGACCTCAAAATTATCCAAGATGAGAATAAATAGCAACCAACAGCTGAGATTCCTTGTCATTAAACCATACTTAACTTTAGAAGAGTCACCCTCATTGACAAGCGAGGGAAGTATAAGAAAGTGTCCTGAGATCCTTGAAAATGTTCTCACAGGAAGGATGAGAACTCAACAAGAAATTCATTTCTCCATCTCCATCATTAGATGGCAGGCCAAGAGAGAAGCCACAGGAATTTCAGATTGTCCCAAACCAGATTTGCTGATTCCCACGAGAACATCTACTACAAGGAATGAATGGCTCCGACTCAGGTGTACTGGTTTCTGTCAAGCATCAGAATTTGGCTTCACGGACCTTCTCTCCATCTACAGTCACATCAGGATCAATGTGAACATTATAATGAGATGAGGCATGATGATAGAGTAGATATAACATTCTAGAATTAGCTATAAATTTTTAAGGAAGAAAATCCAAAAGCTTCTTTCTGAACTCAAGATCTCACCCACATCCTTCTAGAGGGCATAGAGCAATCTGACTCTTAGAAATTAAAGATTTAGAAAGATATCTTTAGAAAAGAAATATGGATGTATCATGAGCCTTGCTGCTTTCTGGGGTCACAGAGATAGATCAAAAGAACCTGTCTCTCCTCTTAAATTGGCAAAGCGGATTTTATAAGGACTGCTCAAAACCTGACATATCCCCCAGTGATGAGAGACACAGTGTACCAATACTGTACTTCAGCCTGGAAATCTAAAAGGTAGAGAAAGATGGACTGGCTGGCTGCTCCTACCATAGAAATAGAGTGATGTTTCTTTAGTCTTGGAACTGATCTACAAATTCCTACCAAGCAGCTATCTTAGGGGAGAAGGAGGAGGTAGCCATCATGGCTTCCAATGAAAAGTTTTCATTGGGGTGAGCAATCCTAAGCAGAAAAGCTGAAATGGTTCCCATGGGCTCAGGAAGCAGTATGGATGTGTAAATGTGACAAAGGAGTAATGACCTGGTTAAGAAAGCTATAGGACAAGGCGAAGGGATGATCTGATGGTTCATTTCCACTGTCAACTTGACTGGATTTAGAACCTCCTAGGACACTTGCCTCTGGGTGTGTTTGTGATGAGGGAAGACACACTCTTAATGTGAAGTATGGCACCATCACATAGGCATGGCACCATCCCATAGACATGACACTATCCCATAGGTGTGACACCATCCCATAGACCATGAAGCCAGACTGAATTCAAAGAAGATGACTGAGTATCACTGCTCATTTCTCCCTGCTTCTGGGTTGTGGATACAATGGGACCAGCTACCTCATGTGCCAAGATCCTTGCCATCTGCACAGTGATGGTCTGTGCCTTCAAACCATGAGCCAAAAGGAAATCTTTCTTCCTTGGTTTGACTTTACACAGCAATGAGAAAGATGATTAATTCAGAGGGCCTCTCAGAGACCCTCCGACATACCCAAGAGAATGTATGGTGGCTCAGAAGTCATATTTGCCTATCATCATTTATTACACGTTTCTCTCTTCCTCACAACACTCATCACCTGCTTCCTCCAACTCCAAATGGCTTCCAGTTCCAATGAGAACTAGAGAAGGACACCTGGTCAAGGAAGAAGAAATTGGGCCAATGAATAAGAATGCTTGCTGCCAGGCTTGAAGATCTGAGTTCAATTCCTGAAACCCACATGGTAGAAGAAGAGACCTAACTTCTGAAGTTGTCCATCACTAACATCCTCATGAGCACAATGCCACCACATGTACACACACACACATACACACACACACACACACAAAAAAAAAAAAAAAAAAAAAAAAAAAAAAAAAAAAAAAAAAAAAAAAAAAAAAAAAAAAAAAAAAAAAAAAAAACATCCCCTCACTCTCATAGGCGCTCTACTAACAGTGGCTGTATGTGTTGTATTGGGGGAATTTTGCTATTGTATGGGCATAAGCATTCTAGTATCTGGATTTGACACAGTATTTGGTGCCTTAAAGTAACTGCAGAAGTTTTAATTATCTAAGAATGAGCAAAAACATCATGGAACTACATGAATTTATTATAATCCAAGAGAAAGATTTTTCTTCATAAATATGAAAGTATACAATGACATGGAGTTGAAAATGACATTGCATTATAATTACAACTCAGGATCCTTTACTGTTCAAAGTTTGTGTCATCATCTCTGTTACAGAATCCACTGCATTTTGCAGAATTCAGGGGCACTCCCTCTCCATAGCTGTACCGATTCCACCTTCTATGTGGGGTGATAGCTCAGCCAATGAAAGTGTCCAAAGACACTGACCAGGAGACCACGGAGATAGTTAGAAGCATCAAGAACACAGAAAAGCAGATAAAAGAAGGCATATGGCCAGGTGAACAGCCAATCTCTTAGGACTTGGATATTTTGCAGTACTAAAACAAGTATTCTAGAAGGTTCTACCAGCTCCTCCGGCAATGCCAAAAGGATGCATGACAGACAGAATTATGATCTTGAGAAGAAGAGAAGGAAAGAATAAAATGAATGTTTGGCTGAACCCATCGGTGTGCCAATAACCTTTGCATATTTCCTCTCATATACTTGTTGCCTCTAGTGTGAAAGTAATGCTTTTATCCACATTTACAGAGGGTATGGATCAAAGTCCAGATCTTTTGGTCAGTACAGTTTGTAGAGAACATCCTCCTGTCTGAAAAGGCTGTCTCTCCAGATTACTAAAGATTTAGATAGCAATGCTAATGGTCAAGGTAATGTGTGCATATGTGTGGTGGTAAGGTGGGGTGGCTAACGATTCTACCCTGGTTGGCCTAAAGCCAGTAGAGGGGAACAACATGCTAGGAAGCCAAGCCTAACGCAGCTCTCACCCCAAAGACTACTGCTCCTAGCCTCTTCCTGAAAAAAAGCAGATCCTGGGCTCCAGATCCTCATACTTAACCACAGTGCTATTTCACTCAGTGGCCTCCAACCTGCAAACTCCAGTACGATTCTTTAGTTAACACACATCTTCCCCTCAAGCCTTCCAGAAGGGTCTTAATGGGTTATATTTAGACTTGACCTAGAGTGTTCTAATTCTCTCCTTTGAGGGCCTCCCAAGGCCCCTGTTTTCGCTGTCCTGGTTCTGATTCTCTGAATGTGGGCTGAGACATGTCAAACCTTCCTGCTGGTTACCCAAAAGCCTTGATCCCATCACACCACCTTTCACTGAGAGAAACCACTTCTTCCTGTTCCTGAGCTGCTCCCAATTCTAAAAGTCAATTGCCAAACATCAGTTCTGCTCTAGCCTCTCAAGTCAAACCCTCCACCTCTTATCACGGAAGAAATATTAGTGTGGAACCAGAATAATCCTGTGTAGAAAGTAGGGTTCCCTCATGGGTCAGGTATCCCACAGAACAGGTATCATCGTATGGCAATTTTCCAGAGCCACCTTAGTGGAGTCTGCCCACTTGTGCCTTCTACCCTGATGACAGAAATCTTTCCACTGTGTTCCAGCCCCTTTCTGTGGTCATTGGTCATGCTTGAAACTCACTCAGAAATAGTGTCTGAGTTGCCCTTGACAGCCATATTTTCAGAGGCTTTGGCCGGCATGGTACCTTCCATAAATGATTCATGGGAGGCTTCTAAGTGCATTTTATTTTCTAATAACCATCTCTCTCTGCCAGTCCATTATAGATGAACCAAGATATGGAAGAATGGTGAACCATATGAAAGATTATCTCCTCTGTGCCCCAAATGACCACCCTGACCTTAGCAATATTAATCCCTGGCCCAATTCTGTTGAGTATGTTATACACATCCTGAGGTTACAGGAACTAAATACACCATGTTATTTTTTTTTTCTTATCTGTATTAAGCAACCTGTAAGCACAGTTTAATCATGAGTGAGAACTTACAGGCATAAATTATAACCTCTGTATCCTGGCTGATCACCTGTCCAAAGGTCAACTAATCCATCCCCCTGCATCTCTAAAGTAGGAGTCTAAATCATTCCACCCAGACACAAATGCAACCTTTTGGTAGAAAAATGTTTTCCCCCTCAGAGGGATGCCACGCCTATTTCTGCAAGCTGTGTTGGTATTTGTCGAGTCCTACGCAGGCCCTCACACCACTGTGATGGATCTCTCTCCTCTCTCTGTAGATTGAAAACAGCTCACCAAGAGAACAAAGCCAATTTACCGTCACTGCATTATGAGACTGTGCCTGTGTTTACATTCCTATTCTTCCTATTCTCCATCAAGGGATCTGTTTATTTAATTGATGGTCTCTGCCTTCGTTAAAGGTTACTCTGGTATTTAGCAGGGTGTCGAGAGAGCTTGAGATGTGACAAATTATACCTGTTCTTACTCAGTTCTGTGCCGCCAACATCTCACAGGTATGAACACTGACAGTCCAGACTCCATCCATTCCAGACTGCCTAAATTACTCCCTTCCATGGCAATTCACCAATGAACTGATAATTGACAGACTTAATGATCTCATCTTAGTTCTGCTATGGTTTGAATTTGTCAAAACATTGCTGTGCAGAGCCTCTGAAGGAACCAGGATTCCACAGCATAGAGAAAAAGACACTTCAAGGAATCAATATTTTTTAACAGGTCTCACTGTGTAGCCCTAGGTAGTCAGGAACTCCCTCTGTAGACCAGACTGGCTTTGAACCTTCTAGTTCCCTTTGCCTCTCAAGGGTTGGCATTAAAGTGAATACTGCTTTTGAAACTCTAATTTGCACATATTCTTTTTGATTGCTGCCATAATAAACAAAGAGGCCTAAAACAACACACGATTATTATTGTTCAGTTCTAAGGTCAGAGGTCATCAAAGCACCATTATGATGGGTTCTTTTCTGAAGGCCCTGGGGAAAATGTGGTCTCTTGCTTTTCTGTTTTCCATAGGCTGCCTGCATTTCTTGGCCTGTGACCCCTTGATATCCCAAACCACCAATGGTGGGTAGAGTCCTCTCACATCCTCTTCCCCTATGCTGACTCTTCTGTCTTCCTCTTCCATCTTTTAAAGACACTTTTGAGTTTATTGGACTCATCTGTATAAGTCTGAATTAATCTCCCTATTTTAAGGTCAACTAATTAGTAACTCAAGTGTCCTCTTGCCATAGTACAGCATATTCTAAGGATTAGGATAAAGATCTCTTTGAGAGGCCATAAAAACTAGGTGGTAGGGTTTCAGTCACTGCAGTAGATAGCAGTTACTAAGAGTCCAAAATCAGTCCAGCCCAGGGGTTCAGAAAATAAAGAGCATTTTAATAATTATAGTAGATGAGGCAGGATGTTAGCCACTATGATACCCAAGCCCTCCCTGTCAGAGGGTATAATGGTTTCTCTCAATTCTCAGCTTGCTGAGATGCAGAATCACCTAGGAGATGGGCCCCTGGGCATGCTTGTATGTCTTAATTAGTTAGGTAAATCCAGGTGTGGGGAACCTACCCACCATGGGCAGTGTCATTCCATGGGCTGAGATTATGAGCTGTGCCACAACCTGGATGGTTGTGGGGTCAATCTGATTAGGACAATGGGAATAAAATAACAGATGCATATGCAGTAAAGCTGGAACAAGGTGGGCTGTGAGCTCTGAGATGTACCAGCAACCTTCTAGGAACTCAGAACTCTCCTTAAGTACAGCTGAAGGAGAGACTGATAAGTTCATCGCAGAAGGGGGTCTCCATAAGGGATCAGTCTCAGGCTGCTGTGCTTGATACTTTCTGTACAAACTGTCAACTTAAACCAGGGGAAGGCCTCGCCATTCTCATGCATCTGAGGCAATGGGGTCCTTGACATGTTCATGCTCATGTCATTACATTTGTTCCTTGAATGATTACAAAAAGAAGAAAATGGGTCACAGATATGGCTCAGCAGTTTAGAGCCCTTGCTGCTCTTACAGAGGTCTGGGATTCAGTTCCCAGCACACACAGGATAGTTCATAACCACCTGTTGCTCCAGGGTTCCAGAGGATCCGATGTGCTCTCTGGCCTCTATGGGTAGCAGGCATACACATGATGTACATACATACATTCAGGCAAATAATAATATACACTAAATAATCTATTTTCTTTTAATTAGTGGTACAAGTGAGCTGAACACAGGCATTCATAACTCTCCGCTTCCTAACTGGATACAATGTGACCAGTTGCTTCACTATCTTCTTTAAGGTTTCTATTGCTTCAGTAAAACACCATGACCCAAAAGCAAGTTGAGGAGGAAAGGGTTTATTTGGCTTACATTTCCATTTTGCTGTTCAACACCGAAGGAACTCAGGATAGGAATTCAAGCAGGCCAGGAACCTGGAGGCAGGAGCAGCTGCAGAGGCCATGGAGGGCTGCTATGTACTGGCTTGCTTCCTCCAGGACCAGACCAGTGATGGCATTACCCACAATGAACTGGGCCTTCCCCCATTGATCACTAATTGAGAAAATGCCTCACAGCTGTGTCTCATGGAGACATTTCCTCAACTGAGGTTCCTTCCTCACTAATGACTTCAGCTTGTGTCAAGTGGATACACAAACCAGCCAGTACACTCACGTCCCTGCTTGAGGCAGTGTGCAGGCAAGCATGGAGCTGGCTACATCTTGACCTGAAGACAGCAGGAAGTTGACTGACTGTCACACTGAGTGAAGCCTGAGACCTCAAAGCCCACCCCACACAGTGACACACTTCCTCCAACAAGACCACACCTACTCCAACAAGGCCACACCTCCTAATAGTGCCACTCTTTTTGGAGGCCATTTTCTTTTAAGCCACCACACCCACCATGATGGACTGTAACTTGGAACTGGACCAAAGTCACCCTTCCTCCCCCAAGTTGCTTTTTGTCAAAGATTTATCACAGTAGCAGAGTAACTATGACAGAGGGTTGTAGTGGGATTATGTATTACATTTTAAATATTTGTCTTGCCTATGAGTTTAATAAAAGCTGATTGGCCAAAGGCAAACAGGAAGCGTGGCCAGGGCTACCAGGCTAAGAAAGCTCAGGAACATCTCGGAGCAGAGACAGACGCCAGACAGATGCCAAGAGCCGCCAGAGAGAGCCGCCAAAGACAGGAAACAGAGGAAAGAAGCTGAAACGCTGCTCTGAGGAAAGGTACCGAGCCATGCAGCTGAATAATATGGGCTGAGTTCAGATGAAGGAGTTAGCAAGTTATATGCTTGGGCCCTAGGTTAATCAGGATAAAAATCATGTAAGCATTTGTGTGATTCTGTGACTCTGTGGGACTGCGAAACTGCGGGTCTGTGGGGCTGAACCTCGAGGCTAGGCCCAGAAAGTCCAAGCTAGAATCAATGACAACAGAGGGTTTCAAGCATGGCTAGTCCACTTTGCCACACAAGAGGCTACCACAAACACTCCAAGGGTGTAAGTGATTCCTTGCATCCTTGTTCTTTAAAAAAAATCCTATGAAACACAAGTTGTTGTGTTACAGAAGATAAACATGATATGAGAACGACTCAGGTGGGAATCCCAGCTCTGTGTAACATTCATTTGTATGACCTTAGACAGTTTAGTTTCACTGGTGCTCAGGTTACCCATCTGTAAAATGGGTAGAACAATGAACTTCATCCCAAATGATATCTCTGAGGATTTACAGTGTTCCTAATGACACTAATGCCTTAGTTAGTTGAACATAGAACAAAACATGCTTAGCCTGAAGTCTGGCTCATCATCAAGCTCTGTACCTTTTATGATAGTCATCTGCGTTGGTGGTATAGTGGTGAGCATAGCTGCCTTCCTTTTATGATAGTCAGCTCAGCAGGATGGCATGGGCTCTTTGGCTACCGGCCCAGCACTGACACCTCCTCTAGAAGCCAGAATTCTGGATGTCAGGTTGCCATGTTCCCTCCCCTTGTCCCTGACCTCTCGGCCATAACTACATGGACCAGAAATAGCCACCTGACTCTAGCTGAATTAATTAAAATGTTCTCTCCCCCAGTAATTAAGAATGGGACCTCTGACAGACATTGAGTTCAGTCTGTGCAGACATTTCTCCTGTGCAGACATACTTTGGTATAATGGGTCCTCATTTTCCACCATGGGCTCTGCAGAGAACAAGTTCTGAGAGAGGCTTGAGCAATGATCCTGAAAGAGACCCTGAAGAGAGATAAATGGACCAAACAGCCCTCCCCATCCTTCCCTCCCCTCCTCAAACAGCCCCACTCTACTAAAAGAGTGCCCCCGAGCCACTCTGTGTCCTTCTGTTTCAGTTAAGCGGGCCTGGAGGTGTGGGAGCTATCTCTTATTCACAACCAAAAAGCCCCCAGTGAAGGGCATTGCAATCCAAAGAGGTCAAGGGCCCTCATCCGGGTACTCTGATGGCAGAGCCAGAACCAGCGCCTAAACCCCCAACTGCTTATGTCAATTCTACCCACAGCCCCTGATGGCTTCCCAATCTATCCCCCGCACCCCACCCCACCCCCAACTCCAATTCTAACAGGATAAGACTGAGGATAACTACTAACAGGGTAGAACCGAGGACTGGGAAGATTCCCTGAGTCTTGGAAGAAGTGAAAAGGAATTTCACTCTGGGAAACTGAAACGCCCATTCAAGAGGCTAATTTCAGCACAGGATCTGGAACTCTTCCAACAGCACCTGGATCTGACTGGATGGTACTGGGAAAGAGATGAGCCAGGCACCATTTGCATATATGCAAATGAGGCCTTCCACAGCTGTCCAGAATCCACCATGGTTTAGAGCAGCCAGCTCAGCAGGCATTGGGAGGGGGGAGGCTGCTTTTAGCCATCTACTCAGCCTTGAAAGACAGAAAGACAGGACTGCCACAGCCTCCATCCCAGCTGACTAGGACAGTCATCTCAAGCCACAGGGCTGGAGCTGTGCAGAGTGTCACGCCACGGTAAGGGATTCTCTCTCCCTCCCCAGTCTTCAGGAAGATTTTCAACTGGGCTAGAATAGGAGGCTACACCAGTGACCAGGATTCTAACTACAAGAGGGAAGTCATCTTTTCAGGAAGCTCCCCACATCTTTTCCGTGACCCAGAAAAAGGCCTTCAATACTCACCCCTCCCCATGGGGGGGAGGGGCAGGGGAACAGACTAGACTATTAGTCTGATTGATAAAAAGCCTAAACTGAGACCTGACCCATTTCGGTAACACAAGTTCCAAGTCTCAACCTGTTTTTTCTTTATAAAATTCTGAGCAAGGAGACAGGGGGATTAGAATCTATCATGTTTTCATCAAGGGAGTCCCCAGATAAACCTTAGCTGGGTCACCATCAATACACCCGAGTGTTGGTACTCGGTTCAAATGCTGTCCTGCTACAGCACTCCATCCTCATTATTCCTTAGCAGCCTCCAGCCACCAGTGCGGTTCCAAAAAAAATATCAGGGTGGCTGATCTGTAATTTTCAAAGCTAGGCATTGCCTCCTGACTACTGAGGGCTAAGAAAAACTAGTATTTTGTTTGTCCAGTTGGTTGCTTGGCTGGTTTTGAAGCAGAGTGCAGCCTGGTCAGGACTCACTATGTAGTCCAGGCTGTGTTCACACTCACCAGCTTGAGGCTCCCAGATACTGGGTTTACTAGGTGAGCACCACTGTACCTGGTGCTAGTGGCGCTTTGAACAGCAAGCCCCTGAGGCCAGTCTAGGAGTTCTGTGGGTCAACCCTCAAGTTCACAGTCCTAGGGTTGCCTGTCAGCTCCATCCATACCTGTCCTGGCCGTGAGGTCTTAAGAAAACCTGTTTAGCCTAGAAAATTCCTTTCTGAGGTCTAGCCTGACCTCTGTGCCAACACCCTCCCTTTCTGCCCATCTACCTCCCCACCCCACATCCTCCCCTCCCCCAGAGTTAACTTATTATCACTTTCACACACACCCCTCTCCACTCCCTGGCCAGTCCAGCCCACCGGACCCTGGGAAAATATGTGAACAATACCCAGAGAAAGATCGGGTATCCTAGTGGGGACAGGCCCCTACAAAACACACAGATGGTTAATCCCCAGGCACTTCTGGGCTTTCCATTTCTCCCTCCTGCCTTCTCTCTGTTCTCAGCCTTGGGACAGCTCCAGGGTCCTCTGCTCTCCTAAAAGCAGACATCTTTCTCTTCTGTTTGTTTCATCCTTGATGACAGGGACCCAGCCAATACCCCTCCTCAGCTCAGTTTACTCAAGCAAACGAAGGGATGCATTGGCAAGGGTTTTGTTGTTGTTTAAGACTTTTGGGATGTCATAGGACTCTTTTGATAGAAGCCAGGTAGGCACATATCACACACAATTTTACAGACAAGTTCAAGGACTTCTGAAACCAGTCTACTAACTGCAGGGTGGCTATGGAGGAATCCTGTCCAGTTCTTCTAGAATCAATACCCACTAGTGTGTGTGTGTGTGTGTGTGTGTGTGTGTGTGTGTGTGTGTGAGAGAGAGAGAGAGAGAGAGAGAGAGAGAGAGAGAGAGAGAGTTCCCATGTAGATAGGGTGCAGAGCAAAATGTCTACAACCTCTAGCCTCTCCATAATCACCCTAAAGAGGGTACTTAGAGGGATGAGCAGCAATGAAGCTGCCCACATACCCCGGGCATCTGGTTAGCCAGACCAGGCAAGTCCAGCTTCCCCATCTCATCATCCGGCAGCAGAGCCTAAGTGACAGGGCTCTGGCCTGAGGGCCAGGAGCATCTCCTACAAGCCCCCCTCAAACCCAGTCCACTCAGGCCTGCTCCCAACATCCCCCTGCTCAGGAGCCTTCTGTCGCTCTCTATTGCTTCCGGTTGAAGTCACCAGCCCCTCACTAACAGCTCTCTAGGTTAGAGCCCAGCCCAGACTTCCCTGCCTCGTCATCTAAAGTTTTCCTACCTGAGCAAGCCTGATCCATCAAGAATTCTTGTCTCCACACAGATGCTAGAATAATCTACCCCTCTTCTTCCTCCCTAAATGGGTCCCCATACGCCTCTGCTCTTGGGCTTTCCTCATATTTCCAGCTGGATCCCTCTCCTCACCAGACTGGTGGGACACCCATCTACTCCCATAGCCTTTCCCACATTATACTCCGGGCCTATGGGCAAACTTGATGAGAAGGGCTGGCTAGATGGCTCAGTGAATAAAGGCAATGGCCCACTGATAGGAGTCCAATCCCCAGGACCCACAGGGTGGGAGGAGAGAACCAGTCCCAGCAAGTTGTTCTGGCTTCTACACCTACACCATGGGGCAGACTAAATAAATAAACGTAATTTTGAAGGGTTTTTTTGAGGCAATGTTAACTAGTTGGGGTCTGTTGCTTACTACGTCTGGGGCCAGAAGCTCTACTTCCTGAACTGTCCCATCAGATCTCCCCACAAACACAAGTTGAAAATAGCAATTGTCATACTCTGTGAAGCATTCAGAGACACACAAAGTCACATCTCTTTTTCCTCAAGTCACACACTTCTCCTATTCTGCCTCCTAAGTTTCTGGAGGGGACTTAAGTGTCGAGGGCAGAATCTTACTCCCCTCTGAGAATCCAGAGAGGAAGAGAGTGTGTGCCTGCTCTGCAGTTCACTCTGCCAGTAGCCTGCAAGGAGATGTTACTGATGAGGAAACTGAGGCTCATAGGATGATGTCCTATGCCTGCCATGAGCCTATGACTGAGTGTCCCTTGGCCTGCCTTCCACGTGCTCTCAAGCCCGACTCCCCCTCCCCCCTCAGCAGTCTGGCTGAGGGCACTGGGAGCCAGAGTGGGGCCTTTCAACTGCTTCCCTTCAGAAGCCCTTCTGAAGCAAATAGGCTCCCAAATGTTAGAGTCCAATATGTTTTTTTTTTTTTTTTTTTTTTCTAATTGAAAGTATTTTCTTACTGACTTCCATTATGCAATTGGAAATGTGTTCCCTGGAGCAATAATTTTGGCCTCAAGATATAATTAAAAGCATGCAGGAGTGCAGAGTATATTTTTAAATGGCAAAGCTAACGATTTTATGACACAATAAAAACACAACAAAAAGATCATTCCAGAAGCTGCCATCCAGAACCCCGCCCACATTGAACCCAGTTGGAGAAAATCAAGACTGACTCTGATTTGGCTCCTTAAAATCAAAGGGTGCTTGTAAACCAGCCACTTTAAACCCTGTACTTTTAGGTACTTCCTATAAATACATTAGCCTGTGGATGGATGCCTGTTTAGGGACTGAGCAAATAATAGATTTGTTTTCAGGGTGCTTTACTATAGTTAGTTAGTTAGTTCGTTCGTTCGTTAGTTAGTTAGTTAGTTTTTCAAGACAGGGTTTCTCTGGGTAGCCCTGGCTGTCCTGGAACTCACTCTGTAGACCAGGCTGCCTTTGAACTTACAAAGATCCTAAAGACCTATCCAAGGTCCTTGCTCTATCAGTTCCTTAAGGGGAAAGCTGGTCATTGTGCTTCTGAGAAGCATGGAGATCATTTCCATAATTTATTTCTTTAAGAGTGTAATGGATTTTTCCCGAGGAACACAGGGTGCCCTGCTTAAAGTGGGTCCTGTTTAATAATTCAGAAGGATTTAAAGAATTACCCAGCAGAGAGAGACTGGTACAGGCCCCTGCCCTGTTGGTTTCCCGCCAACATGGCTGCCACCCCTGTTTGCCCTCCCCAAGCACACACAGGCAGGAGAGTGGAACTCTGCTAATGATTTAGGGCGTCTTATAGAAAGACCTATGTCTGGGGCAGCTGTGCTTCAGTCCCACCCCTTGTTAATTCCATTGATAATTCTCTTTTATTCACTCATTGATCAATCATTTGTTTAAGCACTCATATATCCATCCATATTTCCATTTGTTGATCATATACCAGCTCAGTGGGATTTAACAGTGAACCAGATGCAGTCCATGCGCTCAGAAAACTTGGTGGCTGGAAAAAAAAAAAAGGAGACAAATTGTTCAGGGAACACCACGTGGTGTAGAGATGTCCCCTAAGCAGGGCTGTTTCCTGGGCAAGTCAGATGAGGCTTTGCGGGAGTCAGGGGCCTTTAGGATGCTTTCAGGTGGAAAGAGTGTGTGTGAGAGAGATAACAGGAGCACGGGGGCTTGGTGACATACTAGATAGGAGAATACAATCCAAACACACAGACAAAAGGCCGAATGAAAGGCTGCTGGTGGTTTGCTTTGGGAAATGAGGGGTTTTAAGGCACCTCAACAAAAATATTAAGAGAAAGGAAGGGTTAAGGAGCTGAGGACCGCAGGAGGAATTACCTTTCAAGAGAATGCATAGAGGTGGGAAGGGAGAGCTCCTTCTGGACGGAGTCCAAGCCCACACATCAAACAAAATGGCAGGCAAGTTGCTGGAAAATCTCAGGCATATTTTTTTACAAGTTAAAGACTTTAAAATGCCCTGACAGACATCAGCTCTTAGCTGCAGAGGGCGGTCCTCTGTGTAATCATGAGGCAGCCAGTGTGCCATGGGAGACTTTGCCCTAGACCTGAGATGTAGTCTGAGTCTCTCAGTGTCTAAGACGCAGGTAGGTCTAGGCCAGTCCAGCTCAGCCTGACATCTCCAGGATAAACAAGGGTCTTTGCTCACATCAGCCCCTCTACTTAGAAAGCCAAATCCCTGTGCCAAAGCCTACACACCCCTCTTGTCTCTACTTTAGGGCACCTTTCCATGAGGCCCTTTTGTATATAAACTCTCTTCCTTCATCATTTTGGGACCTCAGGTATGACTGTCTATCCCAAATTAAAGCCACCATGTGCACGCTAGTTCTCTCATCTGGTCCAAGGCTTCTTCCGAAAGGTTTTAACATTGATACTGAGCTCTATGTATTTTTTTATGTTAGTTATGAGCTTTTTTATTTTTGACACAAAAAGGGATATGTGGTGATGTTATATATTTAACAAAAACCAGCCTGGAATATCAGACAAGAAATGTACCCACAGTCAATTCAGGAGGATCAGAGAGTGGTATACCACTTACACCTTTAATCCCAGCATAGGGAAGGACCAGGAGTGGTGACCTACACCTTTAATCCCAGCAGATCTGAGTTTGAGACTGTCTTGGTTTACAGAGGGAGTTTCAGGCTCCCAGGCAGGCAGTGGTGGTGCCTTGCCTTTAATCCCATAACTCCAGAGATGGAGATCTTTCTGTGTTTCTGTGAGTTCCAAGCTAACTACCAAATAGTAGTAGCCTACCCCTTTAATCTTAACCTGGATGTGATACAACCGGGCAAGGAAAATATTTAAGGCATAGGAAGACAGATGGGGCATTAGAAGCCACAAGGAGCTAGGCTAAAGAAGCTAGAAGACAGCTGTGTGGTGTTACTCTCTTTGATATTTTAGCCTTTTCCCGATATCTAGCTCTGAGTTTCTTTTAATATAACCAGAATTCATGTAACCATCTAAATCTATCAAGGAATGGGCACTTGAAATAGCATGGAAGACCCTTCCCAACATCCCCTTTGACACAAAGGCCCTGGGAATTTAAAGGAAACAGAAAAAAGAGACAGCAAAGGTCTGGACGCAGGACAGCCCCGCCTGTATGCTCCCGACCCCAGAGGCTCCCTGCATTGTGTTTTTCATCACTGTATTGGGTTGTGCCTATGTTTAGTCCCCAGAGGGACAGCCATTATTTTCCTCCAGGTTTCAAGGGGGTTGAAGAACGTCTCATATTTCTCTGTTTGGCAAACAGTCAGTCCCCTGCCTCCCACCCCAGGAATCATGAATCCCAGAAATTAAAGCCAATGGGAATCAGGTTTCCTTCTAGGGAGGGGCCACTAAGCAGATGCCAGTCTAGGGCAGAAAATCCAGCCAGGAGTTGGGCACATAGGGCTCTGGATTTTTCTGGGAGAGGAAGCAAGGTAAAAAGCACTGGAAACAATGCCTTGACACCACACAAGACAGATTCCTGTCTGGGGCAGAGAATCCTCTCTTTTCTCTGTTCGTTAGAGCCTGTAAGAAGCAGACGCAGCAGCCATGGTGCTCTCCACTGTGGGCACGCTTCTCTTCGAAGGAAAGAACATAGGTGACAGAACGTTCTCCAGTAGAGAAAGGGTGAGAAAAAGGGAGTCCCAACCGAGGGACGGTAAGGACCCAGCCCAGATGCCAGCAGACGGGAGACAGGCGCTATAGGGGACATGGGAAGGAGCTTCCAAAGGAGCTTCCAAAGGGAGGCTTGGGGTGGCAAGCTATGCTTATAGCAAGAGCCGAGCTGACACCTGAATCCTGCTGGCTTTCCCCAGAGAACACTTTAATGAGGCTCACAGCTGTAATATCACAGAACGAGCATTAACAATGCTAATTACCTAAAGTTTAGCCAGAGAACATTCTCAACCCACCCACCTTAGGGACACACTTTTGTTCTGGCTTTGCCGGGCTGAGTTTTACTAGAATCATTGACAACAGAGTGTTAGAGCAGGATAGGATTGGGGTGGGAAGGCCAGTGAGCACAGTGAGAGAGGACCAAGTCACCTCCTTTGGTGAGACTTGTGCGTTCTTTATCCTGCTGCTCTATTCAAGAGAAACCCCAAGGAAAAGCCTGGTAGAGACTGTATCCCCTTGGAGAGAGCTGGGAATGGACTTAGTCTATATGTACCAGGCAGACATCAGAGGCTCTCTCATCACCATACTGTCTTCTTTAAACCCAGAAGACACCCCTGTGCCTCTCCAGCTATCTAGTCCAATGATGGTTTCAAATTGTTGCGTTGCCTTGTTTTCCCTCAGTTGACATAGCCACTTGGAGCTGTGCTGGCTGAAAGTATAAGCTGAAGTATGATGCTAGGGGGCATTCTTTCCAACCCTCTCCCCAGAGCATCTGGGAGTCACTCAGCCCCATCCTAGACTCCCAGGCCTCTGAAGAATGGATTTAGACCAGCTTAAGCTTCAGGCATTCAGTCTCAAGGGATTCCGTGGGAGACAAGTTTGTCTTCTGCTCCTCGAGGGCCTTCCACTCAGGTGGCTCTGGGGACTGGGAGACAGGAGCAGTTAATGTCTATATACATGCCTTGATCCACTCAGCTCTTTACCCAAACCCATTTGAATCTAAAGCTGGGTTTCCTGAACTCTGTACCTGTGTCTGTAGAAATCAAAAGCCAACTAGATACGAAATGTGGGATCTCCTCCTCCTCTCCTGTGTCCTTTCGGCTGACCCAAGGAGGGGAAATCACTGTCCAACTCTACTCCCGAGATGGTCCCAGTCCTGGTCTAGCAAAGCCAATATGCTATCTGTGGTTCCCTTCTTTGTAGACGTCTCCCCAACAACCGCCATCACCATGCCACGCCTTTCCTTCTTCTGAATGATAAAGCAGAGGGGATGCAATCTGTTTATCAAGCTTTAACACCATTTAAACTCTGCTTTTTCTTCCACATCATCATCCCTTCAACTTCCCATGGCAGTGATTCTCAGTCTTCCTAATGCTGTGACCCTTTAACACAGTTCCTCACGTTAGTATTTTTGTTGCTACTTCATAACTGTAATCTTGCTAGTGTTATGAATCGCAATGTAAACATAAGTGTTTTCTAATGGTCTCAGGCCACCCTCTCTGTAAAGGAGTCATTTGACCCACAGGTTGAGAATCATTGTTCTAGAACCTACTATGGCTTCTTTGCTTTACTTATTTGTGATTCAAAGTACAAATTGTTTTGTAAAGCTTGCTCCATGCCCCTCATTTACTCTTTGTTCTGCCTTCAAGAATCCAGACTCCTCAGTCAAGAAATCCTCTGTAAAAAGAGTTGTTTGACCCCAAAGGGGTTGTGACCCACAGGTTGGGAAATGCTGTTCTAGAGGAACGTAGGTTTCTCATCTGTGTTGGTAACTTTCTTAGATCTAGCTGGCGGCAGTACGTGTATTGCCTCCTCCAAAGCCCTGTCTCAACAGTCAGTGAAATAGACTGTCTCAGTGTAGACAGGCTGCTGTAAGGAAAAAGACTGGGAGAAGGGAGGCTGTAAACTAAATTTGTTCTGGAGGCTGGGCAGTTCAAGATCAGAGTGTCAGGAGATCTGGTGTCTTGCCAGGACCCCACTCTTCATAGATACCTCACTATAGATCACTGTCCTCTAGCCTCACATGGAGTCTCTCTTCAGCATCCTTTAGAAGGTCACTCATCCCATCACGAAGACTTTGCCTCTGTAACCTACTCACTTCCCGCTTCCTAGTACCGGTGACTGAGTAGGGAAATCCATATTTTAGGGAGGCACAGCATTCAAGGCATAGCAAACTGGGATACAGCACCAATGTCTCTGGGGCTAGAGCAGAGACATGCGTAGCCCTCCACATAGACAAAAGCCAGCACATGGGTATTTGTGTGACCTTTTCCTGTCTGAACTTTGTTCTGAGCCCAAGTCTCCACACTGCTGAAATCAGCATTTTAACATTGCAAGCTCAGCTATCACCAGGGGCACTTTGG
The DNA here is from genome assembly GCA_004025045.1 of Sigmodon hispidus. Taxonomy (NCBI): domain Eukaryota; kingdom Metazoa; phylum Chordata; class Mammalia; order Rodentia; family Cricetidae; genus Sigmodon; species Sigmodon hispidus. Next base: position 20,257 of record PVIH01008077.1, read on the forward strand.
GTGAAGGCCTGGCCTTTCTTCTCTTGCCCCTGGATGTGGACACCACTCTCTCTGTAGGGAAGGTTTTATCAACATGCTCAGTGGCCTGTATCCACAGCAACAATCAATGGCTCCTCTGCTGAACCAGCAGGCCCTCACTGTACTGAGAAACTCAGAGGCTGAAGGCATGGCCATAGCTCCCACTCCCGCTTCTGTACCAAGATGCGCATGGTATGCTCCGCCGAAGTGTTCCTGCAGCAAGCATGTAGATTCCTGCTAACAACATGCTGACTAAGACCTTTTCTTTTAGGCTGCCTTGGTGTCTCTCAGACCCACTGTATCCTGTCTGGTGCCAGACCCTGAGATGAGATTGTCAGCCTCACGAGGGACCTGGTTTTGTCTTCTCAGTTGAATCCCGCATACCCAGATCATAGCTGAGGTTTGATTTCATATCTGTTTATATTTAATTTAGTTTTGGAAGGCTGGCTCTTCACTTGTAGTCTTGGGAAACTACTTCCTGTGTGGACCAGGGCTTCCACAGCAGGAGATAAGCGGATTCTGGAGGTCTTTGGGCAGGTGCTTCTTGTTCAAGGCCTCTGGCTCCCTGCCCAGCACAGCCATCAGTGACTCTTCTGGAAAGCAGTTTCCAACCCTAGTAGGGAGGAACAATGGTTCACCTGACTTCAATAAGGTCTGGACCTGGGCCTCTCTCTCCCTCATTATGTTTCCAGCATCTTCAGTAAATCACCTCTGAGTCATTGACCTCCCTCTCCCCAAAATTCTAGTGGACTCCCTTCAGAATGCCCTGAGACCTCTCAGGGAAGCCTCCTGAACATAAGAAAGTGCACTTCTGAAGTGAAATCATTGGTTGTGCCCTGAAATTATGCCTCCTGCTGTGCCCGTGAAAGCTGCATTGACCTTGGTTTGTATATGATGGGGTCAGAATTTCATCACACACCGGGAGCAACTGAGATCTAGAATTCATTGTGCTTCTCTGAAGCCTGGTGTGTGTGTGTGTGTGTGTGTGTGTGTGTGTGTGTGTGTGTGTGTATGTGTGTGTGTGTGTGTGTGTGTTCATGCACATGCACTCTGCACACACACAATGCAGTCCCGGTACATGCCAATATTTGTAAAGTTATATTTTGCAATGGGCCTTTTAAAGATGAGAAAAATAACCAAGAGTTTCTGAGAGGTCTAAAGCTTTTATTTGTTTACACATTCTCTAAATTGCAGACAAAAGCTTTGCTACATAGATAGTCAACACTGCTAATCTGTCACAGAACAAGATACTAACCACAGCAAGGAGAGACAAGGAGGCTGTGGCTTAGTCTTTACCAACGTGCGGGGATCCCTCTGAGGGACTGGAGTATCCAGTGGTTCTGAGGTAAAGGCTGCTAGATACTCATATGCTTAATCATTTGCTCAGATTCTGACATCTCCAAGACCTCCCTTCTAGAATGGAAACTGAGTCAGGGCAGGAAGAAAAGCAGGAGGGGAGGAGGGCCTGGACACATAGACAGTCTTTCCAGACAGTTGTTTTTCCAGGCAAACCTCAGTCAGAGAGGTAAAATCCAGCTATGGGCTATTTCAAGCCTTCAGATTCTCTTGGAAATACTTGCAATATGCCAGCTCTCTAGGGAGTCAGAACCAGTGTGATCCCTTGAGATAAGGGAAGATATTCACAGCCTCCTTTTTAATACCATAATACCAAGAGATCCTATATGTCCCCTAGACAGGGAGGGGACAGCATGGCACCTTTCACAATGGGAGTCACAAGACCAGGACTTGACACATGGAAGGAAAAAGCAACCCCAGAGGAGGTAAGGGCAGTGACAGACACAGCTGTCCATGTGTAATCACTGCATACCTGAAAAGAGGCGAGACACTGCAGAGCAGGGTGGGGCTGGGTAGCCTTCTCTCTGTTTGTTGCTGTGCTTGCTTTTCAAGGCAGCAAAGCAAGCCGGATGGAAATTCATCTTCGGCCCATTACACACAGCTTCCCAAATCTGCAGCCCTTTCCTCTAACCTCACGAAAGCTGTGTCAGCCTACATCCTGTGCACTGTGGCTAAGCAGCTCAAGGCAAAAATCTTTAGGTTGTTCAGTCAGCAAGAGGCAGCGTGGTGCTGGGTCCCAAGGTCCAAAGGGGAAAAATGTTCAAAGGCATAAAAAGAAGATCTTCATTTGTAGAGATTTCCAGGATGGAGGCTGATAGTCTTGGTCATCCTTGTATGGTTAAGATTCTCAAGATTTCTTGTGCCCACTGGAAAAAGTTTGCATCACACCTCAACTGGGCCATTAGGTACCAAAAGAGACCCATGATTCCCTAGATCGTGAGAACATCGACAGAGACCAAGAACCTTTTTCCAAATGCAGCCCAAAGCAGTCCAGCATCCTAATCCCCAAGGCTGCAAATTGTCCAGTGTCAGCTCAGATACTATCAGAGCCATGAAGGTTTTACCCAGCTCCTTCTCAAATGCCTCACACTCCTGACTTACCCCAAGATCTCTGTGCCTCTCTGAAAGCCATTGTAGCCATGAGACTCCTCACAGGACATCTTTATCTTAAAAATTTCCTACCTCAGGGATGTCCTGCCTAAGCCCATTCAGGAAAATGCCATAACCAGTGGTAGCCCTTACCAAAACCACCAAGCCAGCCTTTCCCAGATGGGAAGACAGAGAAGGGATTGGTGAACTAGAAGAAAACCAATTTTGGGTACCTTCCCGTGAGCATCTTCTACATCTTGGTTATCAGGTTGACCTTAACCTAAACACATGTACATAGATAGAGCAGGGAGCGGACACTGGTTAGGACTTAGTTCTGGCTCCTTCTCAAATGAACTGTAACATGCACAGGCTAGTCACTCCTCAGATCTGTATTTCCCCAGGATAGAAAGGGGTCTGAGAACACTGGAATGGAGATGGGGGAGGGGCTTCTCTCATAGCTTGATCCCCTGGTTCTGGGGATCCCAGGTCCATTGTGAATTCGGGGTCAGGAAGTTCAGAGTCTGCTGCCAGCTGCCTGAGGGCAATGCCACCACTGTGACTTAGACAGGATCCAAGTGGGTGCCCTTCTCTTATCTTTCATACTATATTGTCAGTGGGAGCCAGCCATTCAAAGGAGATTTGGGCCAAAAGAACTGCATCTGACAGCTTTCAAATGGCTCCAACTCCAGGATGTGTTTCTTGCTCTCTAGCCCTTTAAAACCACATTTGCAGCCAAGCTTCACACCTAGAGACTCCACAGTTCCTCCTGCTGTGTGCTCCAAGGGTCCAGAAGAGCCTTCTCTAAGACCATCAACAGATAAACCTAAGGTTGCTTGTGAACAGGCATCCTCCAAGGCTGAGTCTATAGCTAGCAAACAAAAGCCTGGTATGACTTCTCTGGGAAATATCTAGAAGCTAAAACCTGGTTGTGACATGTGCAGAGAAAGGGGGAGACAAAAGAAATTCTTTGTCCCCAGTGCTGGCAATATCAACAGTTTGGAGTCAATGAAGCTAGGATGTGATGAGCCTCTGGCCAGGGGAGGTATACTGAAAATACCTGATGCTGGACAGCATCTACACAAGCCAGCTAGACCATAATAGAAGCAGGCTCCTAGAGACCAAGCCCAAGCCAGCAGGGTTTCAGTGGGTGTCCACTCCACGAGATTCCCGCTTTCTTATGCCAATCAATTCTCGATACTAATCATACCCTGCCAATTACATCTCCCTGATCTCCACTCCAGAAATCCAAACAGCATTTGGAGACATTACCTCGGATTCCCTGACTGCCTGACACACTTCAGCCAGGTACCTCCATTCTTCATCTCCCTGACTCTGATGCTAAAGATGAACACCTTTCACAGCATCTCTGAGCTAAGGATATGTGTCTTCTATGGCAGCTAGTGCTCCAGATAGCAAATCAAAACAAGAAGCCTGGGATTAGTTTGTTCTTCCTATCTCCTAGAAGGTGAAAATAACTACATGTTTCTTCCTGCTTACCATATGAACATATGCCCCAAACAGAAACTAACATACATATAAATAATCCTTTCCCAATAGTTGGATATTTAACAAGAGTCCCTGGAATATGTTTATGTTTATAGCAGATAATGGCACTCAAAGGCTGGGCTAGGGTGAGGTTGTTTTCTGCAGACCAAGTTCATTGCTTTGTGCAAACCCAGCCCCCTGCCAAGTACTTCAGCCAATACCAGCTTGCCCAGCACTCACTCTTGGCAGGAAAGAGATGTGTTAATCTGCCTCCAGGGAAAAAAAGCAACCAGGATGGACAATCGTGGTGGATATACAAGGGCAGCTATGGCTGGACCTCCTTTCCCTTGCCTGGTAGAGGAACACAAATGCTCCTACCCACTTGACCAGTTACTGCAAAAAGCACGATTTTTGTGCTTCCCCAAATTCCCCAAATGGACTTAAGACACTGGTGGGCTGGGGCTCTCTGACCACCCAACATCATCTCTACCCTAAGATTCTGCTTTCAGGCTTCCCTCATATTTATCCGGCCATGTTTCTTTTGCTTTTTTCCTCCAGTCCTTAATTTAGGCTTCTTCAACTACATGTTGAAAACACACAGGGGTATATTTTTCTTTTATTCCACTGTAGCATCCAACCACCACCACCTCACTCTTTAGCATTTGCATGGCTAGAGGGCCGGTGGGGGCAGGGCAGAGAAGGGGGGAGGGGAAGGAGAGTGAGGGTCACGGGGGGGGGGGGGGGGGGGGGGGGGGGGGAGGAGGACAAGCACGAAAGGGCAAACCAAGTCAGCAAAGACCGCAGCCTAATTCCAGCTGTAATGTCTTTGCACTGTTTTGATGACATAATCGAGGATTTCCCCCTCTCAAATCCCCAATATTTCTTCCAAATAAGCAGAGGTGATGGAGGGGCCTGATGGGAAAAGCCAAGAGAGTTCCTCAGTGAGAACTTAGTGGTTATTTAGACTGGGAAAAGCTGTCAAGATACATCTTGCCTGGTTGCTCCTGGTTCTCCACTGCTCTCAGATCAACACCAATGGCTTTCTTCAGGTTAGCACATACATGCGCACACACAGCCACTCTCGTCATCAATATTAATAACAGTAACACAACCAAAGAAATAAAGAGACAAGCTAACAAGTTAGACTGAGTGGAAATATGGGCTGGGAATTCTCAAAGTTGTCTGCTGAGGGAATCCAAAGCCCCAGGGCCTCATGGGCTCTCTCTATTTCCTCCAATGTCCCTTCCCAGCCCCAGTTTTGTAGATTTGCCAGGCCCAGTGGGTGCCAACCTGAATGGCCATCTTATTTGCTTCCAGGCTAGAGGTCATTATTAGTAAGTGTATCTCAATGGAAGAGGTTTCTGGCTGCCTGCCAGCCCAACACTGCCTTTCTCTACCATGCCCTGGGAAATATCACCATCGGCACAAATGCTCCTGTTCATGGTGAGGCCAAAGACGGGGGAACTATGGAGTGTTTCTTGTTTAAAGCTGCTGGTCCCTCCACCTGAGACTGTCATAGACTCCAACAGGGCATACCTGTACCCCTGGCTCTATGACACCCCTCAGATGCTTCACAGGATCACTGAGGATCACTTTTGATCAGTCAGGGGGCATAGTCAGGGCCCACTCAGAACCCAGAGGGACTCTTCTAAGACATCTCACTCTGGGTATCCAGTTTTTCTCCTACAGGGGTAGTCCTTCTGAGAGATGGGTGTGATGTAGAAATGGTAAAGCAGAAGCCTCCCTCCTTCACTTCAGGGCTTCCTGAAGTTGATTCCTTTGGGCCTCTCTCCTACAGCCCAGTTTGAACAGCCAGAGAGCCAGGCCTTCCCAGGAGCGACCTTTGTGATGCTCAAAGGACCCATTCCATTCGTCCTTCCCCATTCCCATCCCTCTGGCCTACTGCAAATTCCCCGTCCCCCAACCCCATTGTCCCTCCAAAACCCAGAGATTCTCCAGCCTCCTTAGAAAGCTCTCAAAGACTCTACACCAATACATCCTGCTGTTCCCACACTCAGGCAACTGTGGCCTCCGAAAGAGGATCATGGAGACCTTGAGCCTTGAGAATGCTGGGGAACAGAAAAGAGACCCAACTTACAGATGGCCTCAAAGGCCCTTCTGACTACTGATGAATTAGATTTGGTGCAGCTGGGGTTGCAGTGGGGAGACCTGTGGACTTGAGACACCTCTCCATTCCTCAGCTCAATTCAGACAAAGCTGAGCTCTTGAAAAGGTCCCAAGGGCAGCAGACAGTGGGGGACAGGGGGCCTTGTCTGTTCTGCCAGGTGGTTCTGTCTCCCTTTCCAGCCTAGGACCTACGGGCCTAAGCCCTGCAGCAGCAAGACTGAAATGTTCCCATGCCCAAGGCTGCAGGCCAGGATCAAGTTCACTCTCCTACCATCTGTCACATGACCACAGGGGCCTTAGAAGCTTGTGTCCAAATGGTACAAAGATGCTCATCTGTGGGAATGGGAAAATCCATGCGGACTCAGACCAGAGCCTGGGTCTTTCCCACTTCCGTTGGATGAGGGACACCAGTCCCACCATGCTTGACTCTAAATAGCTGCCAGGAGCCGAGGGCCAATGTGCCCATTGTCTTAAGCAATGCCATGAATTCAGTCCTTCGGGCAAGGTTTAAGTTAGGCTTCCTTTTACTATGAGTTAAGTCTTTTCCCAGGCAACAGGTGACTCTTTTCTGGTTAGACCCCCAGATAACATGTGACTCTCTTCCGGTTAGGCAATTGATAGACAGATTTCCATAGTAACACATCCTGTTTGGCAGATCCCCTTTTGACTGTGGAATTTCCCCACCGTATATGTCTACGTGCACACCCCACACACACACCTTGAGTCTCTGCGAAACTGCTGGCTGAAAATAAAGTCTCAGAGCCTGATCAGAACCTCTGTCTTGCTCTCCTTGTGTTTCTTTCCCCTCCATTTGTCTCGTCCCTACGTCAAGTCCACGTTGAAGACCTGCTGGCTGGGGCAGATAGCCCCCTTAACCAACACAGACCCAGAGTCCAGGGCACTCAGGGAAAGGAGAGCTGGCCCAGTGTTCACAGCAGACAAAGGTTTGGCTTTTCTGTTTTCAAACAATTTTGTTTCCCAGGACCACAGGACTGAGGCAAAAGCATGTTATAATAACTGTTCAGTCCCTCGGTCCTCTGCTTACAGCCCCCAACAGCCCTTTTTTATGAATTCTCCCCCTCTCAATACTCCTTCCTATTCTTCTCTTTACAGTGATTCCTTCACTAACCCCTGACACCTCCCGCAACCCCAGCTCAGAAATGCTGGCGCACCAGAAGGGACAGCAGGATACTGCTCCTGCCTGGAACCAGGCCCGGAACTCAGACACTTTCAGTGGCACTGTGGGCATGACTGTGGCCTAGGAACCAACTTCACCCTTGGACCATGACTTTGGGATTCCCTAAGAAGAACTATGGATGGACAGTAGTGAGTGAGAGGGGAGAGAATTCTCACCTCAGCACTTCTAAACCCAGTGGCAGAGTGCAAGCAAGGAGGTTCTCAGGACCCTGCCCGGGCCACCAGCCAAGCAAGGCTGCCTTGCACATGTGTGCTGGGAGAGGAAACCTTAAACCCTCTTCCATGCCTGCTGCTGCCACTGCTCATCTTTCTTCCATTCACAGAAGAACATAAATTTCCTAAACTTGAAAAGTATCTTCCTTAAAATACCTGGACTTTTAATATGGGGGCTGGAAGAAATTGTTCTTGAAGGCTAAAGTGTACCAGAAATGGTCCCCAGAAGGGCCTCTCAGGCTGATCTGGGAAGTATCTGTTCTCTTCACCTAGTCTGGACTTCCTATCTGGCCCAAAGGCAAACACATACAGCAGAGTCTTGGGATCTGGTGGTTTCTGCCTCAGGAGGGTTTGAGAAAGATGACAGGAATCTCAGTTCCTTATCAGGAGCATCATCCCTGTTTCCTCACCAGGGTAGCTGTCCTGACTTTGCTACAGGCCCCAAATGCAGCATCTCAATGTGTCTAGAAGGAAATGAGTGTGTACTTTCCAGTAGGGATCCTTCAGGCCTGTAGAAGGATCTAAGGCTGCGGTAGAACACAGTATCCCTGCTGGAGATTTGAGGGGTATTTAACAGCATCATTCTCTCCCCTTAGTAACCTTTGCACAAAATGGCAGTGGCTGCTACAGATGGGAGGCCCTCTTTTTAGTAAGACCTACACCAAGATATTTATCAGCATTATTCTCATACCCCTGCTAGATTACTGCAGAGGCCATGTTTCTCTACCTCATGGACATGGGCAATGAGCTCAGAAAGGCAAAGTCACTTGACCAGCTAGAAAGTGATGCTACACTTGAACATGAACAGTGTGCCCTCTGCAGAAGTTGGCCCCCACTCCAAGTGGTTAATTGTACTGATGCTGTGTGTGTTTTTGTCTGTCTGTTCACATGCACATGCATTTATGATCTTTCCAGCCCCGCCCCCAGCACCTCCCGTTACCACGCATGCCCAATCGAGGTCTCCATGGTCACAGCCTTGGCTTAGGAACCCTGACCACAGACAACCTGGCCTTGACGGGTAAGCCTCCTTCGGTTAAAAGGGAGTTTCCTAGAAGGTGTCTAGCTTTGGCTAGAATCCACAAGAAGGTAGATTCAGAAAGCATTTGGAGTTCCCACAGACAAGCAGAACTCTTGGGGAGGGTTGTTTATATAACATTGTACTTTGGGCCCCTCCCAGTGTTGTTGTGGAATCGAAAAGGCAAATTTCAGCATTCCCATTTTACAGATGGGTTCATTGAGATCTGAGGATGCTAGGTGATTTGTCCAAGGTCACACACTACTCGGGTAGAGGCGACATTAGAGTCCTGAACCATTGATTCCCCTCATTCCAGTGCTAAGAGAAAGCAGTCACCAAATTTACTTTGGTGGCACTTAAGTTTCTCAGTACAGGAGGTGGCTTTGGAAGACTGGTCTGTCATACACGCTGACAGGGCATCTCACAAGCTGACCCCACTCTCCCCACTTTCTGCATGGAGAACCAAACTGAAGCCCTCAAAGCAGAAAGGATAAACCCATTCTACAGAATTTAGAGAAACAGAAGGGAAGCCCAGGAGCCCTCCTTATGCATGTGACCCAGAGCTCTGTTAGCCCCAGCACTGTGGGCAAGCTCCAACTGGTGCCTTGATTTGGCTATGGAGGCCTGATCCCCCTCAGCTCAGGTGGGCAGAGCAAGCATGACTGGATCTAGAACAGGAAGCGCCCCCCCCCATCTGCATTTTTTTAGAGATCGAGCTCATGCGGACTCCAGAAGGGGGCCTGTCAAGTCTCAGAGCCACAGTTGAGGGTTTTAGACATTTTTTTCCCCATTTTTAAGCCACTGTAGCATTCCAGAACACTTGGGCCTTTTCCCCCACTAAGGTTAATTTAAAATGAATCCCCAACCAAGTAATTAGCCTTTGAGGATACCCTTCTTTAGGTATTGTGGGAAGAGAGAGTGAGCCAGCAGAGTCCCGAGAGGGTGCGTGTGAAGAAGGGCTATCCCTCCAGCCCTTCCCTGGGCCTTTAGAATCGACACAGGCTCTGGCAACCAGCAGGAGGAAGAAGAGAGCTTGTTTAGAAGGCAGAAATGCTGCCTGGACCGGGGCCCTTTAAATGAGATCATTATGTATGTGTGTAGCTAGCTGTGAGGCCACAGGGCCTGCAGGAGAGTGACCCCCACTCTCTTGTCACAGGTCACTCTGCAAAGGAGTTGGAGGGGCACAGCGCTTGGCTCCATGCCAGGCTGCCCTGGGTCCCCACATGCCAAGAGCAATTAGCCAGGAGGAGGACGACTCCTGTGGAGTGGCAGAGGCAATACTGCATCTGGGCAGAGTGGCCCAACTAGCCTGGGTCTCCAGGGGCTTCTTTAGGAGCTGAAGACTAAAAATAACCCAGGCCTTTGTTGCAAGCTGCTGGACCACAGAGATGGAGCTGATTTCAGGGAAGCCGAGCATGCGCGAGGGTCCTGCTCACTGAGACCTGCCCTTTGGGCAAATGATTTTTCCAGAAATTTGTCAGTTATCAGGCTGTTGCTGTGAAGACAACCCAACTCGCTCCAGGCCACAAGGCTGTCCTCCGACACAGTTCTCAGAATCTAGGCCTCCCTACCTCTTTCTCTAGAAACTTTCTTATTTCAAACAGGAGTCCAGCTCATACAGGGGAGCATAAGGTACAAGAGCAGGAGAGGGTTCTGAATCATTGCCACCGGTCACAAATGATCACCATGCTCAATGATCACGTTAGGTAATGACCATCTCTCCTCCATTCTAAGTCACATCTCAGTAGTCACTGGCAAGCATATACTACACGGAAAGAGGAAATCACCTGGGGAAGGAATTCATAATGTAGCATTACCACTAAAGGGTTTCTCAAAGCTACATTGCATTTTATCCAACACCAGACCGTTGAAGGGGCAGCCTTCTCTGATTCTTGACTCCCACCAGTGAAAACTGAGCCATGCCTTGACACTCAATCCAGTTGGGAGGCACTGGGAATCTTCAGCACTTTTTTATATTTATAGGCTGTGGTTTGTCTCACCTCAAGGACACCACAGTTCTAAAGGTCAAGGAACCACAGAGTCTCTTGCAAAGTCTTTCTTGGTGAATGGCAAATACTGACTGGTTATGCTGGAATCCCAGTTTTTCCTCCTATCTCTCAGGCCCTCTCGACCCCTCATCAAGAGGTGGCACAGTGGCTCAAGACCATCCCAGTTATGGATGCCACTGATGAAGTTCAAAACCCACAACTCTTCTTAACCAAGAGGTTTCCAAGTTCCATCTTCAAGATGGCGGCCAAGCAGAGACATTGCCAGCGAAGCTTGTAATAAGTAACAACTTCTCCACAGTATTTTGTTCCTCAGTGAGACTTACTAGGCTAAGGGTGAAGAGGTTGTGTGAAAGGATCTTGAAACACAATAGGTTAAAAAATAAAAAACCAAAACATCAACACACAAGTGATTGGTAAGCAGTCACAGAATGGCTTCCTCTAAAAGAGAGAGATGCACTGTGAGGGTGAGTGTGAAGAAGGTTCCACAGGGATGAGGCTGGATTGTTCTTCAGAAGTGCAAGCTCCCTCTGGTAGAAATGAGGAAGGACTGACTGAAGTACCTCTCTGTGGCTGGAGGTCATGGGCAGGACAGTAGGTGAGTAGAGAGACCTTGCCCTCTGAGTTACACATGTCCATGCCCTTCAGTGACCATTCATTTTCCTTACAGTTGGTCTGTGTGGATATGCAAGAGGAGAGCTCCATCCAGATTGAACAGGGCTCCAGTTCAGCCTCTCTGGTGTCACGTCACATTCTGTGACCTGACGCCCTAGGCCTGACAGCCAAAGGCTGAGGCTTTCTCTTTGAGTAGCTCCCAGCATAAGTGGCAGCTCCAGCTTCCTGTAAGAGACCACACAGCATTAGTATTAGCCCTTCTCCCAAATCTTGGGCCCCTGTTTAATAGTCTTAAAGGCTGGTAACTCCTATTTGTCTTTGACTTCCATAATTCAGAGACCAAGTCTCAGTCCTGAAGGCATGTGAAGTCCATTGCTCAGTGCAACGTGAATGCTTAGAGATATCAGAGAAGCTATATAAAGAGCCCTGCCCCTTCGCCACACCTCTTAGCCAGCCGTGGTACACTTGCACTAGTTCCCTTGGAAACTCACACCCCACACACATCTGAGAACCATCTCCTTGACCCGTTGGTTGAAATTTCATCAGCTTGTACTACGCCTGTTTCCTCATATGTCGCTTGTGAGTAGTTTTACCTAACCTCATAAGGCTGTGATGATTGAGGCAAAACATGAAAATTCTTTAGCACAAGGCCTACACCATAGTAAGGGAACAATATGAGGTAGGTGTGGTAGATGTTGTTATTGTTGAGTTCATCATCATTACCTTCTGGGGGCTCAGCCACTGGGGGATTTAAGCAGTACATGTGATAACCACGGTCACAGTCATCGCAAAAGAGTAGCTGGTCCTGCAGATACAAAAGGGGTGAAATGGGGAGGAGTGAGATGAAATTATTCCAGAACAGTTTCTACACACACACACACACACACACACACACACACACACACACATTATTTCTCTACTTGTATTTCCATAGTCAACTTTCCAGGCCCCATTTTGGGTCCTCACTGTCCCTTAAATGTGACTTATACTTCACCGGCATCTGAAAATCACCATCTGACTCCCCAGCTGTACAAATCCTTCACCACCTTAGGGATCTTCTCAATTCATTATCTTAGAAGTCTTCCCTGATGGCTACCTTACACCCACGCTCTCACAGAAGTTCCTTGTCCTGGACTACCATGGCCAGTGATGTTATGGATTTCTCTGACCCCCAGCCCATGGCAATGACCTAATACATGGATTGAATTTCCATTCTTCCCATTTGTGCAATGGGCAACAGCTGTACTGGGTGATCACATTCATTGCATCTCAGAACTCCTTCAGAATTTAAATATAGATGTTAAGAAAATCTTCTTCGGGGCTGGAGAGATGGCTCAGCGGTTAAGAGCACCGTCTGCTCTTCCAGAGGACCCGGGTTCGATTCCCAGCACCCACATGGCAGCTAACAACTGTCTGTAGTTCCAGTTCCAGACAAACACCAAGGCAAATAAATAAATAAATAAAGTTTAAAAAAAAAAAAAAAAAAAAAAAAAAAAGAAAATCTTCTTCCCTGGCTGGAGGCTGGAGCCCAGGAAGAAGCAAGAGATTGATTGGTTCCAGAGGACAATAACACAGGTGAAGAATGATAAGCCTGAAGAAAGGCTATGGCCATGCAATGAGGGAACAGTCACTGACTGGTACAGTTGCCTGGGCTGTGACGTAGTTAGCTACTGAGGCATGGGCAGAAAAGTGTTCATGAGCATAGGAGAGTGAGAACAGCCTCAACTCTAGATCCAAGGTTATCAGGGAGGGATGACCTGGAGGCTGGAGATCAGGAAAGAGTTCTGGGCCCGTGATATGGATCTTGGAGTTGCTGGTGATGAGATTGCAAGTGGAGGTCCTAGAAGTCCAGAGTATGTGACAGCAGATGCCTCTAAAATGCTCTTTATGAAGGCATACAGGTAGAAATGAGTATTTTGAGAAAATGTATATTTTTAAAAATAGAGTGAATCCATGACTTTTATGGAAGTCTCTGAAATCTTTCACCAAGGAAAGCCAAGAACACACACTTTCACCACATGGGCATTATGGGTCAGTAGGGACCAAAGAGACCAAAAGAAGCCCCAACAGGGAAGAGGGTGAAAACCAACATACCAGCTTAACTCCCAGGAGCTACACCATGGCATCAGAGCCAAAGGAAGCTGTGGAACTATACGATTTGGTTGTGATGTGCAGAGAAGTAATATTAGTGATGTCCTAAAGCCATCAATAATTTCTACCATTGCACTGACACAAGACTACAAAAAGGAGGCATACCGTAGACTGGACACTCCTCCCCACAATTCAAGTGCATGAGGGTCCATGCCCATTGTTCCTTTTTCCCCATCGCCATTTAGGGTGATGTTGGCTCATGCTAACGCCCATGAAAAATATCATCTTAAAGGATTTCTAACTCTTTGATGGCTAAAATGCTAGTGGATGGAAATTTCATTCTGAGATCTGCAGGAGACTTTGTGAGAAAATTTTTAATGTCCCAGAAACTACCCTACTCATTTGTGGATCCCTACTGAGACTCTGTATTAACACTCTCAGTAAGACCAAAGTCTAGAATCAACCAAAATGCCAGCCAAAAAGAGACTAGCTGAATAAAACTAACAAAGAACCATGGAACCATAAGGCAGAAGAATATGGCTAAATGTTACTGTGAAATGACTTCTAGGATATTGAGTGAAAAAAAAATCAAAGTGGAAAAAACATGCCTATCTCTTACCATTTAGTTATGGATTTAATATACAGCACACATGTTTACATTCAAATATAATATAAAGACAAACTTGATAATTTTTAAGAGGTCATATGTAAGCAAAAAAGAAAGGTTGGATTCAGAAAGTGAAATCTAGATTTTTTTGAACATGTCATTCTTTCTAGATTTGTTTGTAGAACTGTCTTTGTATAGTCCCAAATCAAAATTAAAATCTCAATATATCCTTAAAAGTGAAGTCCTCATAAGTGAATATACTTGTATATCTAGCTAGTAACAACCACTAACAAAGTACTTTGGGTGACAACATATCTTTTATATTTGTTTTTTATTTTTATTTTCTAAATTCAGGGTCTTGCTCTGTAGCCCAGTCTGGCTTCAACCTTGTGAACTTTCTGCCTCTACCTCCAGAGTACCCAGCTAATGCATGATCTTAACAACCAAGCTAAATGCAAACATGTGTGTATATTTTTCATCAATGATATTATTGATGTTAATATTGGAGCTGGTTAACTACCTACTGCTAGTCACACGTGTATCATGTTTGATTGTGATGGTATCATTGAGAAGCAAAATGTTTTACATGCTGAAGAAAGGCAGAGGCATGCGATCAATGAATCAGTAGAAAAAACATATCATTAGCTCTAGATGTAATCTAGAAGTATTTGAATAAATAAATAGTGTATTTTATCTTTTTTAAATAACAAAAATATGTTCTACATCTGCCATTGAAAATATTCTGAAGCTGGGTGGTGGTAGTGCACGTCTTTAATCTCAGCACTTGAGAGGCAGAGGCTGGCATCAGATCTCTGTGAGTTCAAGGCCAGCCTCGAAATACCAAAAAACAAAAAAGAAAGAAAAAGAAAAAAGAAAGAGAAAGAAAGAAAGGAAGGAACAAAAGAGAGAGAGAGAGAGAGTAAAAGTTCCTCCAAACAGCAGTCTTGGGGTGATGGCTAGTTTCAGACTGGCCCATGAAGTATATAGATATCATCTTGTTTGGGACAAAAGCAAGAAAGCTATCTGAAGCTCTCCGACTAATGTCAAAAGGGCTCAGTCCCAGCCTGAGTGTTTCCATGGGCCAGAGAAATTTTACCTGCAATGGGTGGGAATGAACTATATTGAAGTTCTTCCGTTCATAAAGATAGTACTTTAAACTAAGTTTAAAGATAAAACTTAGTCCCTTTGGAAGATCTTTAAAGAATTGATACTTTTAGTTATTTTGATACTATTTTAGACTTAGAGAAAAGTTGCAGAAATGGTAGTTTCTTTATTCTTCTTTCAGCCCTCCCAAGTAGTAACATCTTACACTGCATGGTAAGATTACAGAGTGGACACTCCCCTTGGTATAATGTTGTTAACTGGACCATGGAAAGGGATTTCATTTCTTCCATTTCCCACCTGCTTCCCCTTTCCCAGGACTCTGTATGGCATTTACCTTTTTTGTCAGCTTGCTGCAGGCTTCGTTTGTTTTTCTGATTTACTGGTGAGGGATTGGTGAATACTATCAGTTTTTTCTTTCTTCTGTGTGGGGCACTTAGATCAAACTCCTGTCCTCAGACTTGGAGGTAAGTGCCTTTTACCCACTATCTCCCAGGCCCTCTTTGTTTGTATTTTGGGGATCTTATGTAGCTCAGGCTGGCCTCAGAGTCACTAGGTAGCCAAGGACAACCTGGAATTCCTGGTCCTTTTCTACCACCTTGAAAGTACTAGGATTACAGTACTGTGGATTACTGGGGATTTTATATAAACATTACAGTGTGAACTCCCATACCAGTCTACACAGTACTGGAGACAGAACTCAGGGCTCCATGGGTGCTAGGTAAGAACTGTACCAAGTAGAGCCACAACCCGAGGTTCACTTGTGTTTTCTTTGTGTCCCTCGGTCTGCGACAGTTCCATCATCTGGACACTTCTTAAATAGTAAATTGTATTCATTGATGATTTCATACATGTTTATAATGTACTGTGGTTAGGCTCCCTCCCCCAGCCTCTTATTTCTCTCCCATCTGTGCCAACCCCATTCTACCTACATATCTCTTTCTCCTGTATTCATTCATTCATTCATTCTTCCATTCAACTTCTTGTTTTATTTTGTGCCCCACAGAGTTAAACTGTGTGATCCCAGGTTTGAACTATTCATTAGAGTCTGGTGGGCTCACCCATCAGTACACATCTGAATACTATGCCCCCTTATCCCAGAACCTGTTAGTCGCTATTAGTGCAGTGGTAGGAGTCCTGTGAGTCTGTCCAGCTGTAGCTGATGGCTGGGAAGGTCTGACTTGTGTAGAGCCAGAGTCAGTGCATGGCTGCTGTGAGTACACGGTGACCATGGCCATGTCCTGCTCAGAAGATGGCACATCAGAGCCCTTCTCCCTATCATTGGTGCTTAAAATCTTTCCACCCCTCTTCTACAACGTTCCCTAAGCCTGAAGAGGGTGGAGTAAATGTTTCCACCTAGTGTTGCGGGATTATGTTTTGGTATGTTGTAAATATTTGTCTCTCCTACTGGTTTAATAAAATTCTGACTGGCCAGGAGGCAGACAGGAAGTGTGGGTAGGGCTACCAGACTAAGAAAACTCTGGGAAGAGGAAGAGCAGAGCAGAGATGTCAGCAGACCCAGAGGAAAGGAGACCAAAATGCTGCTCTGAGAAAAGGTACTAAGCCACATGGCTAAACAGGTTAATGGAAATGGGTTAAGATGAGAGAGCTAGCAATATACCTGAGCTATAGGCCAATCAGCATGAAATTAATGTAAGTTTCTGTGTGATTATTTGGAGCTAAGCAGTAGTGGAGCTGCTAGAGGGTCCAAACTTTGGGGCTAGGCCAGAAAGTCTGGGCTAGAAATTTCCTATTACAATCTAGGACTAAGTTCTCAAATGTCCTTTATTCTCAGCATCTTGTATCACCGTGTATCTACACTTATCTCTGTCCACCGTAAGCATAGGCTTTCCTGATCACAGCTGAGGGAAGCCTTTGTAGGCACACACAAATGTTAGGAAGGCTGTTTATGCCATCAAGAACCCGACAGTTTTGAAGAATACAGGTTGGGGATTTTATATAAACATCACTGGTTGTTTTGGCTGGATCTTTTCCCATATGAAGATGGAGGTATGCAAGCATTTTTGGCAAGAGCACTACTGAGGTAAGTCTACCCCTCTCACTGCGCCCTACAAGGGCATCACTGGAATCATTGTTTGCCATATCATCATACAGCTAAGGTGAATGACACTGTGAAGTTACTAATTTTCCTTGGTAATATGTAATTAGGAACATATTTTGAGTTTATACAAATATCCTGTTTTTCAAACTTTCACTCATTACATTTTTTAAAAAGAACTTAATTCTTGCCTAACTGTAGGCTTGCATATAGTTTCTCCTTCTGTATTTATTCATTGGAATTCCGCTCTAAGGAAGTAAGGGCTGTCTTCATATTCCTTTCTCCCTCCCTTCCTCCTTCCCTTCTTTTCTTCCTCAACTTTATAAGAAAGGATATTTGTGTTATTCTTTATGTTACAAGCCAACAGTATTATTATTCAATTTTCTTTCTCAGTTGTTTCTAGATTGGCTATTCAGGTTGTTGGTTTTTGTGTCCTTTGTTGTTGTTAGCATAGCCTCGCTTTCTGACATCACAAGGTATTTAAGGCATGTCCTGTGTAGCTGGTGCCCCATCCTGCCGCCAGTCATTTCTCTAAGGATCTCTGGCTCTTTTCACTAGGGAATTCTATTTAGAGCCAATCTCTGGGTGTTATGTTCTCATGTCCTCATTGCTTTTAGGTCTTTGGTAGGTTTTACGTTCACTAAGGTCTATATAGGGTTGGTACCCAAGGCAATAGTATAGGGAAAGAGCTAGAAACCTCTAGGAGGTGGGGTCTAATAGCTTTAAATCACTGCAGATATACTTGGAAAGAGACTCTGGAACCCTGGGATTTACTCTCTCTCTCTCTCTCTCTCTCTCTCTCTCTCTCTCTCTCTCTCTCTCTCTCTCTCTTTGTGTGTGTGTACACACATGCACACACACGTGTTTTGTTATATGAGCATTTTATTGTTTCATGCTTTCCCTGTTAAGTATTCTCACCAAAATCTCAAAGCAACTGGGTCACTTGATCTTGGGCTGAAACCTTCATAACCTCCAAAACCATGAGTTAAGTCATTCCTTATTCTTCATAAATAAATTGGCACATTGCTGCAGTAATGAGAAACAGGCTAATACAGTCCTCTTTGCCAACAGATCTAGGAAATAAATGTGTGCACAGATACATATACATATATCCATACTGACATCTATATCTGCCACATATGCTTATATTGATCATGAGTTCTCTCTCTCTCTCTCTCTCTCTCTCACACACACACACACACACACACACACACATCTAAAGCCAAAGAATTCAGGCTCCTCTTCTCCTCTTTTAAGGCTATTCTTACTCTGGTGTTTAGAACTATGAATCTCCGTCACAATATTTGATTATTCATTTAGACATGTAAAGTCGCTCTCAGAATTACTAATTCGCATACCCATGAAAATAAATTTTTTTATCTGGAGTACAGCATTTGCGATGCAGCTGTGTCTATGTCTGTCTTTGCTCTTGCAGCACACAGTCACAACACCATTTTCCAAAACTACTTAGGCTGGTTCTTCTTCTCTCAGCCCCTCAGTGTGGTTTTGCTATCTTGCTTCATGTATAGATAGATTCATTGCTTACTGTTTGCTCTATTTATCTTTTCTAACCTCCTGGTTGAGCATTAAATAGATACCTGAGTACGAAGCTTACTCTTGATTCAAGTTATCCAAAATGAGTGTTACCAAGGCCATGTTGGCCTCCCTTATCCATACTCACTCTCCCATCACGGTATTTCTCCTCCCCATTCCCATTCCCTCCAAAAGATAACCATTCCTATGAATTCCTTGTTTATTCATTTACGTAAGTGCCCAGAGGTATGGGTAGTTCCTTATATAGCCCTTTTCCTGACAATAAATGCAGCCTGTCATCAATAGATAGTACAATTAACTTTGTTTTGTTCACTTATCATGTAAATTATTACATATCTGTGCACAGACATCCTCCTCATTTCTTATACAGCTTCATTGTACGCTATGCCAATGACTATTTGGTCATTTGATATGCATGTACATTGAGGCTATTTCTCATATTTTTAATCAATAAACCACCTAACACACATATATTTCTTTAGTGGGGTGCATCCTTTAGAGTAGACTTACACAGATGGAATAGCTTAGTCAAAAGTTAAGTGTATAGTAGTTTTGTTACAGATCACTAAGTCCCCAGTCCAGAAGGATCATGACACTTTGCATTCCCTCTAATAATAGATGTTGGAATCAGTTTTTCTATAGTAACATATATTATTATACTTTTAAAAATTTGTCCATCAGATAGGTGAAAAATGAGGTCTTGGTTTGGCTTTGAGTTTCTTTAATTGTGCGTGTGTTTGAGTATTTATTTCAATGTCTAAGGATCATTTTTATATTGTGTATGAATCACTTTTCAATCACGTATCTCCTGTCTATCTAGTTTCTGGTTCTCTGTCTCTCATTTATCAGAGATCTTTATATCCTGGGGCCATTGGAACTCCACGTGCCCCTGCCACAGATACATTCTCCCAGCTTGTCAGTCATCCTTTGTCTGTATGGTTTTTGACTATACAAATTTTCATAGTCTAATTTTTCAATATTTCATTTTATTGTTTCTCTATTTTGAGTCAACAGGAAAACCTTTCTTGGTATTGAAATGAAAGAGAAATCTGGAGCTGCTCTGGTCTTAGTTTTTGCATTAAATTCCCAATCTATCTAGAGATTGTTCCTATGTCTGGGTGTGAAGTATGAAGCTACTTTTGTCTTCCCCCAAATGGCTCTCCTATTGTCCCAACATCATTCATTAAAAAAAAAAAATCTATCTTTGACACAGTAATTTTAGATGCAATCTTTATCCTATACTATATTCCCCTATGTAGGTGGGTCTATTCATGGACTTTCTTTTCTCTTCCAACTGGTCTATTTGTCCACCCACACATCACTACCACACTGTTCCACTCTTGGGGCTCCCCAAAAGATTTAATGTCTGCTAGTTTCTATTTCCAGCACAGTTTATCAGAATTTCCTTGGCCATTTTCTTTTTTGAGTTTGGGTTTTATGTAGCCCAAGCTGGCCCAAAGCTTACTGTGTAGGCAAGGATGATTTTGAACTTCTGATCTTCCTGCTTCTAGCCTCCTGAATGTTGGGGTCACAGGCATGCACTACTCTGCCTGGTTTCTCCTGTGCTGAAGATTGAACTCAGGGCTTCGGGCAGGCTAGAAAGCACTCTACAACAGAGATACAACCTCGGTTCCTCCTCTGCTATCCAAACCCACTTCTCTTCCATAGGGACATAAGTATCAGCCTGACTAACTCCACAAAGGAGGCTTGTCGATGTTGTCTGTTATTGCTCCTGATGTCCAAATTAACATGGGCAGAATTGATGTCTCCGCATTCTTGAGTCATTTTATCAAACATCCACCCGACCTTTATGTTTCCAAATGCATTTAATTTTTTTGTTCATATAGACTTTGCACATTTTCTGTTAATCACATTCCTAAATATGGCTTCTTGTTGCACTGTGAATATAGCAGAGTTTACTAATTGGTTTGCTTTTACTTTTGTAAGATTTGTTTTTAATTGTGTGTCTGTTTCTACATGTGGGTATGTACACATGAGTGCTGTTATTGGCAGAGGCCAGAAGTGTCTGATCCTTTGGAACTAAAATCACAGACAGTGCTGGTATAGATGTTCAAAACACAACTCCCTTCCTCTGCAAGAGTTCCTAGTTTTCACTTTGCATAATCATTGATTCTCTATGGTTTCTCAGACATACTGCCACATCATACGAAAATAGTGTTTTAATGCAGGTTAAATATTCTGTATCTGAAGTGCTTGAAACCAGAAGTGATTCCTATTTGTGTATATGTAATGAGCTATCTTGGAGGTGAAATCCAAGAAGAAAGACAAAAATCCATGTGTTTCATGTATGCTTTACACACATATTCTTAAAGGTGATCTTATTCAATATTTTAAAATGATTTTATGCATGAAATAAAGTTTTGTACAATAGAATTTTCACCCGTGGCATCATGTTGGTAATCATAAAGCCCTGATTTCTGGAGCCTCCATGTGAATCAGCAAAGCTCAGCTACTGCTGTCATCTATCCTTGGCCTCTAATCTATTTCTCCTGTCAAATGGTGCTAACTAATATCTCTACAAGCATACTGAATGCTAGCAGCATTGAGAGCATCTTTCTCACACCAAGTTCCCAATGTTGATGGAATACATCAAATATTTTTTCATTAAACGTGATAGGGGCTCAATTAGAAAGTGTAAATATTTTCTTGTGTTTAGAAGCAATCATGAATAGATGACATGGCTGTTAAGATTTGTTTTATTTATTTTTAATTATGCATGTGTATGTGTGTCTGGGATCAAGTATGTATTTGTCAATGGAGGTGCCCCATAGGCCAGAAGAGAGTGTTACCATGGAGCTGGCCTGGTAGGCAGTTGTGAGCCACCTGAGGTGGGTGTTGGACACTGAACTTGAGTCTTCTGCAATAGCAGTCCATGCTCTTAACCATGAAGTCATCTCTCCAGCCCCATGAATAGATATTTTAACTATCATATTAGTGTAAAACTGATAAAGGAAAGAAGCAGGCACATATGCTGTCTTTTATATATGGTACCAAAGGGCCACATGGGTAAGTTTCTTACTATGGAATGACTCCAGATAATGATCAAAAGAAGAAACTATCATATTGGAATGTGACTAGTTTGTAGTCTCTAAGGAGATGCCCCCACTGAATGCCATATAGAGGTACTATCACAAAGAGAGGCACCAAAGTCAACAGACTCCATCAAAAATGTGTGCTGATGCCTGTAAAGTAGTCTTCCAGAAAAGAGAGAGACGTCACAGAGAAATGAAGGAGGCGGTAAGAGACAGAGAGACTCAAAATGCATGAGGCAGAGGGAATGTGAACCCCATGAGGATGTGCTCAAAACAGAAATCCTGGGAATTCCATTGAACAACGGATCTGGGTATTTTTTGTGGAATGGAGATATTGAAAGAAACTTCAAGGTACATAAACTAGCTGCATTGTACAAACCTCATTTGAATCTCAACTGCAGCAAATATATCTAAGAGATGACTGAGTAGAGATATTTGTCGGACATTTAAACATATTAAAATTATTAGTCTGAAGCTATGGTAAAATTTTGGTTATTTTTAGTTAAAACATAGCCATTTGTCTTTTTTAAGGTGCAATATTTTCCAATGAAACTATATTATGAGTAGGATTAAAAGGTAGAAGCTGGGAACACAGCTCAGTTGGTAATACCTGTTGCAAAAGCATAAAGACCTGATTCCAGGACCCCAACACCTGTGTAAAAGCTAAGTGCACACATGACACCCTAGCTCTGGATATGGGAAGCAGTATCTGGAGCTAAAAAGGATCACTGGAACTCATTGGCCATCCAGGCTAGCCAAATTGATGAGTTTTGGGATCAGTGATCTATCAGTCTCAAAAATTAAGATGGGGGAAATGATGGAGAAAGACTGAGATTCCACATGTACATGTACATACACCTACATACACAGGTACATACAATACACACACATAAAGATGAAATATTTGTATTTATGAAATAAAATTGGACACAATTGCCATTGTTGATGCTGGGATAAAGTACGTCAGCTTCATTATTTCCTCAACCTTTATACATATTTGAAATTGTCCATAACAACAACAAAAAAAGTTGTTATGTAGTCTGCATTTTTTGTATTTACTATGTCATCTAGGTGAGATCATGCACTAGAATGTGGTGCAAACATCCACGTGCATCCCACTTGAAGCACTGCTCACCACCATAGTCACTGAACTCTGGAGAGCAAGTGGCCAGGCTGCTAAGGATAATGGCCCAAAAGACATCTCCTGATGGCCATCGCTGGCATTTTCCTGGCACAAGGGCCCCAAAACAAAAAAAACCCAAAGGTTTCAAGGACTGTAGAAGCTAAAAAGACTGTCATTTCCCCAGGAACCCAGTGCCCTGAGCTGTGTCTCCTTTCCACCTCTTAGAGGGCTCCCGGACCCTTCTGTCTCTTCTTGCCACAGGAACAGTGCAGACTCACATCATTCTCCGAGGTCCCGCACAGGATACAGGACTTGCATTCTATGCATTGCCACTTGTAGGTCTTGACCGCCTCGGTCATATTCAGAGTGAACTGCAGACAAGTTGGGTGACCTGAAAGAAGCAGAAGCAACAGTTTTAGGACATAGGGGTGTGACCTGTAACCCCAAGACCACTAATTAAAGACACAACTTGGGAGGAGTATGGAGGAAGGCAGATGTAGCCAGGAAACAGACTGGGAGTCTGAATAGGGCTCTATCCACAGTCCTTACCACCACCATCTCTGGTCAAGCCAGAGAGAGGCCAAATAAGGAGATGGGTATTCACCTTCTTACTAAGTACCATCCAGGTAGGACAAGTAAAAAGCTGTGATCAGAGAGCACCTCAAATAGGTGATGTAGAGCACACAGCCCAAGGCAGCCTGGTGGGAGGCATCAGCATCACCTCCCAACACTAGATGAAGCTGGAACAGGACAACTTACCAGAGCTACTTGGAACTGGGGCCTTCTCTTTACACTGCCTGGGGGTATCAAGGATTATATAAAGAAGGTTTTCAGGGACAGTGCTTAGGGATACTAGGTGGCATTTTGTGGTCCCTTGCATGTCCAGCCCCACAGCCAAGAGATAAGCAAAAGCCCAAACCCTGAACAGTCACAGGAACACAACAAGAAAGGGTCTGGCAGGGAAGGCAAGGGAGTGACTATGCCAGCAAAGGACCATGTCTGTCCTCCAAGTGTCACATTAGGGACAGGGACCTTAAGCTGTGTCCAGAGATCACACAGCCCTGAAGGAATGCCTGAGGCTTGAGCTGCCAAGCAGGACTCCATCAGCCCCTACTGAGTCTAAAGAGCGATACCAACAGTGAGTAGAGAGCCACAAAAGTGCAGTCTGACCTTCCAGCAGTCAGGGAAGGGAAACTTAGATGATGTTCCCAGGTTTCCCAGTGTTGTGATCTGGAATGGCCGAAACCCACTGCTGATTCTGCTGTAAAGAATCAGCAGCTTGGCCCAGCCCAGGGCGCCATCTTTCTCCAGAGATCCCATTGCACAGAGCCCTTCCCCTTTCATGTGAGGGATTTTGTTCTTTAAAAAACAGGGGGGCACCGATTAGTGCTAAATGATGCTCACAGACAGACTTCCAAACATTGTCCCTGGACCCCAGTAGAGAGCCACATCCCAGCAGGAACCCCATGCTTCCCTTTGGAATCTTAAGCGAGCTCACCAGACCATAATCATTTGGCTGAAATACTGACTAATCTAACAGCATAAGACCTACCAGATTTGGAGCTCCCCAGATAGAAAGCACACAGAGGTTTGTGAGACTGCTAGCGTAGGAGTAAATAACCAGTGGTAGGCAGACAGGAGAAAGAGGCGAGGCCAGAAAGAAGCCTTCAATTAAAACCCTGCACCAATATCCCGCTGATATTCTGGAAAAACATCTCAAAGTTCAATGGAAGGAGAATACTAGCCAAGCTGTTTTCTACACTGACCTCTCAGAGTAGAAAGAGAATGGGGATAGCAGGGACATTTTCGGCTGTGGACTCAGTGAAATAGGCTACAGGTACCCAGGTTCTCTGACAGAATAGAAAGGATGGAGCTGAGATTATGAGACATGCACCCACCTAGACAAGGTGGTTTTGTCTAGTTCCCTGGCCTTGGGCCATACCCCAGCTAGAAAGAGCCAGCTATCACTAAGAAGAGCTCAGTAACTCAACAAGTGTTTTATGAGCAGCTGCTAAGCTGGCTGTTAGGCTAGACAGAAAAGATACAGCATGAGGAAGACAACCTAAGCCCTCCAACGAGACCTCAAATTACTAAAACCCCGTGCACAACTATTTAATCACTATTGTGTGATAACACCATAAAGAAAAAGCAGGGTTGGAGATGGAAACCAATGGGATCTCCTAGCCAGAGAGGTCAAGGAAACCCTCCAGGGAAAGAGGCTGAAGTCATTACCAGACAGATTAAAAGATAACTGGATGAGAAGGAGAGAGGATGCCAGGGAAAGAGACCCGCACAGCCAGGAGCTTGGCAAATCATAAGGAAGAGGAAGACCAAGGAACGTGAGTGTAGACTTCTTTTCAAAATGAAGGGCAAGAGGCCACCTGGGAGACAATGAAGGCAGACTAAATAGACACTTAGAGCCCTTATTTAAACATTTGGGCCTATAAAGTCTGAAGGCTTTCAAGCAGAGCAGAAGCTGGATGATTGTGTTTTCTAAGACACATTTTTGGGCATAGAAGATCTTGAGGCTGAAGATGTAGCTTTGGATCTTGAGGGTTATATTTATGATAAGATGACCAAGATCTATGCAGAGGTACACATCAAACATTCACAAATATGTATGTGCACATAAGCCTATAAAACAACAAAAACTAGAAAGAGCCTAGGATCACAATGGCTTTGCTATTGTATGTGGGTCTCTAAGATGCTCATCACTGAGAGAAAGGCACATGGGATCACTGTCATTTCATACAAACCTATAATTACTTCCAAACAGAAGAAATAAGAATATACAAATGAAAATGTACATCAGGAAGAAAGGGGAGGAAGAGAAAGGCCCGGAAAGGATTTGCTATGCTGAGGAAATGCAAGCATTCTGGCCAGGATTGATTCTGGGGCTGGTGCAGCCAGAAGAAGAGAGACAGGAGGATTAGGTCCAGCGGGGAAACTTAAGAAAACAATAAGTAAGGAAGTAACCAGAAGTGACCCATCTGAATACTGCAAATGTGGGCAGGTGAGTGTCTGAATGAAGGAATTAGCAGGCAGCGTGCAGTGACTGCTGAGCTGAGGGACAGCCTAGGAAGACTGTGTGGAGAGGGGGGTCCACTCTGTTGTGAGCAGAGCAGGTTGCATCAGGGAGGAGAACACGGGGTGGAGAGTTCAAAAGACAAGTGTGGACTTGAAGTAGAAGCAAGACTGGCCATGGTGGCACACGGTTAATCCCAGCACGCAGAAGTCTGAGCTCCAGGCCAGCTAATACCACACAGAGACATTGCCTAAAATGAAGAAGAAAAAAAAAGATTGATTTTTGCTAACTAGGTGGTAACTGAAAATATGAGAATCAATAAAAGTAGGAAAAGGAAAACAAGATAAGAAAAGGGAAGAAAGGTGAAGGAATTTTTTTAAATCTAGGACTAAGCTTTGAGGAATCATCTATTTAAAGACAGAAGAGCTAGGAATGGAATACGTGCCTGAAAATTCCAGCACCAGGGAGCCTAGAGCAAGAAGATAGTGAGTTCAAGGCCACCCTGGACTCCATAGTGAGACCCTGGCTTCAAAATAAAAACAATGGAGTAAAGAAAACAGAATGGCCAGAGAGCCAAGAAGCAAATTGGGCAAGTATGGAGAGACCATAGCCAAAAGAAGAATTTCAACATGGGTCAGCATGTGACACTGCAGGTTTGCCATTGTTCCATAAAGACCCTGAATGAGCGGGTATTGTCTATGGTCACACCATCCTGAATGTGCCCAATCTAGTCTGAATGAGGGAGTGTTGACAGATCAGCACAAATGCTGTCCTGCTAATAATAACATTCCTCATGGTGCCATCTTCCGAAGAAGGAAGGTCAGCACATTCCATGGCCTGGAACCCAGCTAGCAGCTGCACTGCAGCATCTGCCTGGGTGGGGCTGGAGTGGGCTTTGTGATTCACACTGCAAATGCTAGTCATCTGTCTATTCTGTGTCTGAGTTTCCCTATAGGCATGTCCAATCTTTGACATCGCAGCATGATATGATATTGTTGTCTACAGAGTTCACTTGAGTTACAAATAATAATAATAAAAACTTTGATGATCTCACAATGTTTTATAATTTTGTGTTGGCTCACACTTATAGCTATCCTAGGGCACATGTGTCCTGTGGACTACAAGTTGGACACTTCTACAGCCCCTACACAAACCCTGTTCTAAGTTCTAGAGACATTTGGGAGTGGTAGATTTAGTTATAAAAATTAATGATGGCGAGTGTTAGAAGCTTCTATTAGAAATCTCTAGGGGGTAAGGAATCACAAGGCTTTTTCAGCTCCATACCTCCAGCCTCCAGGAGAAAACTAGCCTCAGCCCCAGCTCAAGACACTATTCAAGCAAGAGAGGAAAATGGAGGCTAGAATGTCCTACTTCCCCACTACAGAGAAAGAGGTGCAAAGAGTTTAGTAGCTATACAGACAGGTCCCAAAACTAAGTCCAACATTAAGTTACTTTCCTATGCCACCATACCAAATTGGCCATGCTCCCAAAACTAGAAGAAAAAATAAAGCACTTAGCATGTAAAACTCCAAAATTACAACTTCTTACCTACCATAGAAAGGATGAAAGATGCACACTGTTGGACAAAGAGGAAGTTTCTAAGGACAGCAATGGGAGCTTGTTTCTAACACCTCACTACTGGGACTAGCTTTGTCCAGAATTATTGCTCAAAATTCACCTAAGTAGGAAAGAAGCCGGCATAAGCTTTCTAATCCAAGCATTTGAGAGAAGAGAGGCATGTCACCTTTTAAAGCAGTTTACTGAGGGCCACTTGCCATCTGTTTGCTCTTGTAAAGTTAACCACCATCTTTAAAAGTTCATGCTTGGAAATTTAAGGTGTTTTCCTATATCTTCAGTTTTCTAAAAAAAAAAAATGTAATTTCTTATTTTAGATATACAAGTGTTTTTCTATATATATATATATGTATATGCACCATGTGTGTATAATGCCCTTGGAGACCAGAAGAGGGCATAAGAACACTGAATTGGAAGCTAGATGGTTGTGAGTCACCCAATAGCTGCTGGAAACGGAACCCAGGTCCTCTGTAACAGCAATAAGTTCTCTTAACTACTGAGCCATCATCTCTCCAGCCCTTCATATTCCTTAAAGCAAAGAATACTTATACTGGCTATTTAGTTCAACATTTTGAAAGTTAGGCAACCAGATGGTGGTGGCAGCATCTTTAATCCCAGCACTCTGGAAGTAGAGGCAGGCAGATCTATGAGTTAGGCCAGCCTGGTCTACAGAGTGAGTTCCAAGACAAGCCAGGGCTACACAGAAAAAAAACCCTGTCTCAAAAACAAGAAGGAAGGAAAAAAGAAAGACAGGTTACTCCAGGTCCCCTTGGTTCAACTGGTCAATGGGCCATTTGTAAGATTCCATTTGCCTGATGTAGGATGTCTTTCTGTACAGGTGAAATACCATTGGATAATAAAGAAACTGTTTTGACCTATGGCAAGGAGTCTTAGAAGCAGGTGGGAAATCTGAGCATAGATAAAGGGAAAGAAGGGAGAGTCAGACGGAGACACTGTGAGCTGTCAATGAGAGGAAGATGTAAAGGAATCCAAGTGAGCCATGGGCCACATTGCAGACAGATTAATGGAAACAGGTTGAATTAAGATTTTAAAAAGCTAGCTAGCAATATGCCTGAGCCATAGACCAGGCAGCGTGAAATTAATATAAGCCTCTGAGTCATTTGGGGGGACCAAGCAGCTGCAGGTGGGTCTAGACCTTGGGGCTAGATGGCCAGAAACTCCTTATTACAATTGCCAAAAGATTTAGAAATGTTGGTTGGTATTTAGTTCAATGGTAGGGTGCATGCCTAGAAAGTACAAGAGCCTGCATTGTCTTCAACACAGGAGGTCGGGGGAGCAAACTGCAGTATGTATAATTCATCACAACAGCATCATTAAAAATCAAGTCCTTGCTGAAAGTTCAAAAGTGAACTCGGTGTAAAGATGCACTCCTTGTTCACACCAGTCTGCTCCCAAGCTGATTTCAACCCTCACTAGAAGCACAAATAGGAAATGTCACCCACAGTCACCTATTCAGGAGGCCTGGCCCTGAACTAGGCTTTTAGATGATAGGGCTGGGCTTCATAGGGCTATTTCAGTAGATGGGAACGGAAAGAAGCCAATGTAGAATAGTAGACTTCTCAGACAGAGGAAGACAGACCTCAGAGATGAAGGCTCAGGATGTTCAGGGTATCACAGTCCATTGAGCTCAATAGGAAAGCAAAGGTGGGGGCTGGAGAGATGGCTCAGTGGTTAAGAGCACTGACTGTTCTTCCAGAGGACCTGAGTTCGATTCCCAGCATCCACATGGCAGCTAACAACTGTCTGTAATTCCAAGATCTGACACCTTTACACAGTTATACATGCAGGCAAAACACCAATTCACATAAAAATAAATATTAAAAAAAAAGAAAAGAAAAGGTAGACCTCCGAAAGTAGTGACCACTGCCTGGCCTCTCGAAGGACACATCTGCACAGAACACATGTGCCTGGGTGATGAGCATGTTCAATGCACAGCAATGGGCTTTGGTGGGGTTGGAGTCAGAGGTTACCTATATAAAACTCAAGACAAAAACTAACATTTGTTTTAAATCCACACACCCCTGCTTGTATAAATTTACACACCCCTGCTTGAATTCTCATACACAACTATTCCCACACTTGGACACTTCTAACCTTTTAGGGAAATGACACCTAGATACACCTTGCTGAGTAAGCTTACATTCTGATTATGGTTTAGAAGCTAACATATGTCTCTAAGTAGTCTGTTTCCTATAGCAGACATCCCACGCAGTAAAACTCAGTTCGTTTTCAATCAACCCTGGGCAAAAATAAATGCACAAACTACTATGATGTTTTTCTTGTGTTATGATTCCTATTAAAAGACTTTTTATTTTATTGTTGCCAATATTTAATTTGGGCTTGGCTAAGTCACATCACCAATTAAATTAAAGGTCTAGGGAGGGGGTTATCTTGTGAGGTTTGTGCTGAAAGCATAAATAAAAAGGATACACAGAAGTGTAAAGCTAGCAGACTCTATTATTTATTCATTGTGAAGTTATAAACATCTAATTACATTTTATTACCTTATTTGTCAGTGTTGAGCTATGAAAAACTAATTTCTCAGGAAAGGGGAACCTGGATATTCAAGATTCTCATAAAAGTACATGTAAAACTCAGATTGTGTTCCTTGGTTCTCTGTTTAGTTTATAGAAATTATATGAAATGCATAGCTTAAATTCTAACCTGAAACAGTACCAAAAGCAAGTGTCCATGTACACTCATGAGAAAACTATCTGGAGGCTGGGGGGATGGCTTGGTAGGTGAAGTGCTTGGTGAGGAAGTGTAAGGACCTGAGTTCAATCCCCTGAACTCTTCTGGAATAAATACAAACCCAGGCAAGGTGGTGTATGGCTGTAATTCCAGGGCCAAGGAAAAGCCAACCACATAGTCTCTGGAGCTCACTGGCCAGTCTAGCCAAATTGATGGAAACTAACTGAAGAAGACATCCAGTGTTGGCATACGACCTTCATATGTTGTGAGCATGCTCTGGGAGACACACCTGAAGACACACACACACACACACACACACACACACACACACACACATCTGATGAAACACACACATGCAGCTAAAGACACACACATACAAAATAATTCGGCGCAAATTTTAAGGTTATCCATGTTCATATACACAAAATTATAATATTTACATATTGAAAATATATAATTTTGTTTTGTTTTAAACTTTTTATTGATTCTTTGTGAATTTTATATCATGTACCTCTATCCCGTTCATTTCAACCCTTCACATTCGCCCTCTGAGTGGAAGACACATAATGAAAGTCTCGGTGTGGAAGGTGTAGTGTGGGTCAGTGAGTCAGTGTACCCTTTAGTTCAGACATCTTGTAAGTGTTCATTGCAATGGGTCGTTGGTCTGGTTCGAGGCCTCTGGTTTCTGCTACACTATCTATAGCGGGCCCTCACTGAGACTCCTCTTGGGTATCTTATTGTTGCTCTGTGTCACGGAGATCCTGCAGATCTAGACCCTCCACATGTTCTAGCAGTTCACAGATGATGTGGAGGTTGGAGTGGGCCAACTCATAGCCTGAGTGGTAGCTGGGATGGTCAGCTCACCAGTTTCCCCTCATCATCACCAGGGCAAGCTCTCCAGCACTGTCCCAGCTAGGCAGCAAAACACAGGGTCAATAATTCTCCTGTTCTTGTGCCCTCAGGGTGGCTCACTGGCACCCATACCTCTAGGGCCAGCTCTCCTGAGTACTGCAGTTGGTGAGGTGCAGAGCTAACTCTTCTGGTCTTGTGCGCCTGAGGCCGGTTCTCCCACCTGCCCCAGGTGACAATGGGCAGAAGGCATCTTTCCTTCCTCCTTGTCATCACATGGCAGAGACAAGGGGGGATTCACCTCTCCTGCTTTCAGACCCTCAGAGCCAGCTCACCTGCACTCCAAAAAATACATATACAAAGTTTTAATGAAAGAATTTATGTAATCAAATTTAAATAAATATACCAAGTCATTTGAGGTGGGGGGGAAGTGTGATTTGATATCCTTAGGAGGAGAACTCATTCAGTCAGATCCATTTTTTTAATATTCTGTCTTCCTGCCTCAGTCCCTCCTAGCCTTTAGCTGTTGAACATCAGATAGAGGGAAAGAGGCTCTGAGTCTTGTCATCTGTAAAGGCGCAAACCACTTCTGTGCAATCAAGACACCAAACTCTTGTAGAGCTGGGACATAGCTCTGCAATGAAGGTGCTTATCTAACATGTGCTGGGGCCTGACTTTATTCCCCGAGCTACACACACACAAACACACACACACATACATACACACAAACACACACACAAACACATACTCACACATACACACTCACAAACACATACACAGCAATCCATGTATGTGTGCTGTTGGGAGATGGGAGTCATTTTTCTTCAGGGTTTGGTCAATGATAAGTTGAGTATACACATGTAGTCAGTACATGTATATGATTTAAAAAAAGAAAGAAGGAAAGAAAGAAAGAAAGAAAGAAAGAAAGAAAGAAAGAAAGGAAAGCATGAAGGTGAGAGAGGCAAACATTTGGGGCCTGGCAGACTAGGAGAAGAGAGATAGAAACAGATGTAAGCAAAATACATTGTAGGAAACTGTCAAAGAATAAATACTTTTTAAAAAAAAATTCCAAGAGCCCAATTTACAATCAACTGGGACCTCCTGAAACTGAGAAGCTTCTATAAGGCCAAGGATACAGTCCATAAGACAAAATGACAGCCTACAGAATGGGAAAAGATTTTTACCAACCCTACAAGTGACAGTGGACTTATCTCTAAAATATATAGAGAACTCAAGAAACTAGAGCCCAAAACCTGAATAACCCAATCAAAATAATGGGGTTCAGAACTAAAAAGGGAATTCTCAGCAGAAGAATTACAAATGACTGAAAGGCACTTGAAAAAGTGCTTGACATCTTTAGCTATCAGAGAAATGCAAATCAAAACATCTTTGAGATATCACATTACACCTGTCAGATTGGCTAAGATGAAAGACACAGATGACAGCCTATGCTGGAGAGGATGCAGAGCAAGGGGAACACTCCTCCATTGTTGGCGGGAGTGTAAGCTTGTTCAGCCACTCTGGAATGCAGTATGGCGGTTTCTCAGAAAACTGGAAATCAATCTCCCCAAGGATCCAGCAATACCACTAGTGGGCATATACCCTAAAGATGCACATTTGCACTCTAAAGGCATTAGCTCAACTATGTTCATAGCAGCATTATTCATAATAGCAAGAACCTGGAAACAACCTAGATGCCCACCAATTGAAGAATGGATTAACAAACTGTGGTACCTCTACACAATGGAGTACTAATCAGCAGTAAGAAAAAAATGATATCCTAAAATTTGCAGGCAAATGGATGGATTTGGAGACTATTCTCCTGAGCAAGGTATCACAAACCCAGAAATTATGATAAGCAGGGGATGTATTCACTCATCAGTGGACTCTAAACAAAAAGCAAAGCATTCCCAAGCTGCAAACCACAACCATTAAACAGCTTGGGATCTGAAACATCTTGGACTAGCACCTTGGAACCCATTCCCTCCAGAGGAACACCTGACCCAGTCTTGATGTTGGGGTGAGGAAAGCAGACCTGCCTGGAGTGGATGCTGAACTAAGCCACCTTGGGACCTCCTGCCCTTGCTGGGGAGGAGATAAGGAGACGGAGAGAATAGAGTGTGACTGGGAGGGGTGGGAGGGGGAAGGGAGTTTGAACAAGGGGATACTTGGATAAAAAAATGAGACTTTATTCATAATAAAAAAAAGAGCCCAACTTCTTTGCACATATGTTATCACAGGTGTATTCACAGATACTTTCTTCTCATGGATTATTTCTCAAGGCCTGCTCTGTTAGTTCTTTGTAGTGGCCCACAGGCTCACCTCTGTGTGCCCCAGATGTTCCTTCTACTGTTGGAGACACCTGCAAATGGATGGCCGTAGTACAATGGCACTCTAGAGGCCCCTGAATGGTTCCCTTTTTTCTTACCATTTTTCATGTACTTCAAAGAAGACAAAGAAGAGAAACAGAGTAGAAAGGACAGAGAGCAAACAAACAAAAATGCATTAAAAATAAATGATGGTGTGAGCTGTGACTGCCTGCCTTTGGCTCAAGGGAAACATCTCACTGTGCAGCAACTTCAACTCATCTTAGAGGTCAGCTAATCCCTGGCCTCAAGCTGGCAAGCTGTACAGCACCCAGGCATCATGTGACACAGAAACCGGAGGGTTTGTTACACCAAGTGATACTATAAATACCACACCTAGCACATCCATGCAACAGCATCAGGGCACCTCTGATGGACTCAGCAGCTAAGAGCTTATGAAGCCATTCTCAAATGGCCTGAGAAACTCCCTGTTTTCATGGTCACATATGGTTCAAGACAGAATCTCCTAGAAATGGCTCTCTACCCATCTATAAACCCAAGAGCACTGTGGTTGGTCCCCTTAAAGCAAATGATGGGGTGGAAAAACCTTGACCTAGATTTATGAAACATATTTGATTGGTCCAGTTTGGGGCCAAGGCACAGCACTTGAAAAGTACCCAGTTGCAGTAAGGACCTCACTGTTTCTAATTAGTCATATATAATAGCCGAAGGCCAAAGACATTGTTTGTCTATTCTTTTGATAGCTTTTGTTAGATAAATACATGAAACACTATTCTCCTTTTGGGTACTAGGAACATAATAGTGAGATAAAACAGTTGTCATGAAACACCATTGTGATTTCAAATATGTGGCAGCAGCCAAGTCTTTTAGACAAGTCACTTTGCCCTCTCTGGTAATTATATTTTTGATATATTAACTTGTAGGATTGTAGAATGTGGACCATGAACCCATGGCTCACTCTATGCTACCCATACATGCTGAATTTAGAGATAACTATTGATCCCAAATTACCCATATATTTGGAGAAGAAAAAAAAGTCTTCTAGAGTTTGCTAAGTAAAACACAAAGTGAAAATAAATTTAAATAGCCAATAAGTGCTATCAGAATTCAGGTTGACAAACCCAGTCTTAGACCAACACCAATACCAAATACAGCCAAGACAAAATCCCCTAGAAATTAAAAAGCCCTAGAATGTTGTACACTATGCAAGAGTACATTGCTGTGATTGGTATAATAAAAAGCTGAGCTGCCAATAGCTAAGACAGGAAGGATTTCCAGGCAGAGAGGGAAAGAAGTAGGAGATAAATCTAGGTTTAAGGGACACCAGGAGCTATAGAAGAATCATGATGGGTGGTATGTGACAGAAGGTAGATTAATAGAAACAGGTAAAAGTTACAAGAACTAGTTAAAAATAAGCCTAAGACCAAACTTTCATAATTAGTAATAAGTCATTATCTGTGATCTGGCAGTCCAAAGGAAAATCCAACTACACTAGAAATCTAAAGCAATTCTATTCACCCCCTGAGGTAAGTTGGTCCTGCAAATATGAGCTCTCTAGGATCTGCAGGCAGACAAAAGTCTTGGGCAAGGTTCCCTCTATGGGGAGTTTTAGATCTGGGTTGAGGTAGTTGTATGTGACAGCAGGAAGATACTGCCAGCCAGGGAGTGAGAGAATGGTGACTTCAATAGAAGTGACCCTGATGATTCTTTTAAATTCTTCACTAGAACTGTAAGTTTTGGACTACTCTCTGCCAGAGTGATCTGTGCCCCCCCAACGGTGGATGGAGGTCATCCTGAATCATCATCAAGAGCTGAACATCAATCTCAGATGCAAATCTTTGAAACTGGTTATGCATTTCAGGCCCCTCTAGATATCAGGAGGCAGCAGCATCCAGCCATGGGCCCTGGCTAAAGACTCTTAAGATTTTCTAGGAATGTGAGCCCAAAGAAGAAATTAATTGCTATGCTTCCTGCTGTCCAGAGTAGACCCAGGAGGGCTGATATCTGTAGCTAATAGGAAAGAGTGATTAGACAAGTCTTGATTGCCTATGATCCTCTAATCAGGGCTGTCCAGGAAGTAGACGGTGAATACATGATGGTTTCTGAGGACCCTGGGTAGTACTTCCATTTTTCTATCAAAGATATTTCATAGAGCAGTGCCATGTCAAAGGAAAATAGATGCTCTCTTGCTTTCTATTTTGTAGTAGAAAAGACATAGACAATCACAGATGGGCCTGGAAACAGAGGATGGTTTGTATTTGTTTTGATACTTTGTTCTACATTTTAAAGTAATTGTGACCTAATTTGAGGGTTCTGACTTTGTATCTATTTCATTGTGATCAGAGTCTCAAGAGAGGAAATGAAAACTCGATTTAATTTGACCAAATCCAATGAGCATGTTCTCTGGGACAGGAACTGTACTTGAGGCTCAAGTTTTCAATGAGACCTGAGTCCTATCATGGAGAGCACAGCCTAGCAGGTGTGAAGGGTAGCCTCAAGGATTCTGCCAGGCAGTCTCACCCCTGCTGTCCACAGTCTTGTGTCATTCTCTCTCTTTCAATATGGACCTGGCTTTATAATGCACCTCTGTCAAGTAGACTATGACACTGCCATTGCTATTACTTCTAACATTGAGTGATAAAAGGTTTTCCTTATCTCGTGGGCTTTCTTATTCTAAGAGAGGTAACATCTATGTAGAGAGGTGCCCTGTGGTAAGGTCCACATAGCAATGAAGAAAGACATAGGTTCCGTACAACAACATTGAGAGAGTATCTGAAGGATCTAAAAGCCAAAGCTATATAGGTGGGCTTAGACTATATCCTCTCCCAACTGAGTCATTGGATGAGATCACAGCCCTGCCTGACACAACCTTATTGAGACCTCAGGAGGGAACTCGGACCTGAGATACCCCGCTGAACCATGCCTAGGTCCCCGACTACAGAAACTATGAGGTCAGAAGATGTTATTTTAAGCTGTTCTATTTTACAACAACTTGTTATATAGCAAAACTGATAACTAACTTTTCTAGGGAAAAACTTTTCACTTTTTAAAATGACTACAGTACAACATGATTAAGCATTATAATAAATAAGGGAATCAAAATCCTGAGGTGGGGATGTAGTAAATCATGTGGAGACTTGGGGAAAGCCAGGATGGGCATTTAAGCTGGGCCTTGAAGGATAAGTAAGAGTTGCCTAAATGAAATTTTAAAAAAAGACTATACAAAGGAAACAAAATAACAGGAAATGTTAGGAACAAGGTCCATTCAGCCAAAGCTGAGTAGCCAAGGAAAACACAGAGGGGAAAAATGGAAACAGGATAGACAGAAAGTCCTGCAAAGATAAGAGGAGGCTATACTGAGGGCGTAAAGACCATACCATGACTCTGTGAGCAGCGGACTGGGTTGCCTGTCACCATGCTTGTGAGAGGGGACTCTAGTAGGAAGTCAGAGAGGGGGTACAGTGGAGGGACTAGGAAGGTGGTTGCTGGCAGCATCCAAACAGACAATGAATGTTGAGCACACACAATGTCCTGGGCACAATAATAGACAAAAATCTGATCTTCGTATGAGATGCTATTCTAGCAGGTTCTTAAGTGAAAGAAAGGCTTATTAGTACTGGAAATAAAAGTAAAGTTGAAAGAATTTGAAAGGTAGAACTGGTTAACAGAACATGATGCCTATCTGGACACATGGGTAAGAAAAAACAGAGAAGTCAACGTTGTCACTGAGGTTTTTAAGTTGGGCCACAGAGTAGAAAACAGGCCTATTTGCTGAGCTAGAGATAGAAGACATGCAGAGTGTAGCTGTACACTACCCTGTGGCATCTCTGTCAAGGATGGATCCATGCTGGTCTTGCTAGATTATATGACCCAGTGGCATTACAGTCATGTTGGTCTAGCATTAATACATTTATATAACCATGAAATCACCCAATGATGCACCTCTCAGAACAACTCCCTCTGTTGTTAAGTGGTAACAGGCTTCATTTAGACACATTGCATTCATGGGCATTCAGTGGAGATGTCTAGGAATCAGTGAGAGAATGTAGTTCTACATTCAGGCAAGAAGACCAGACTGGGCATGTAAATCTAGAAATTTGGGTGACAGAGGAGGCTTTGGTCAGGGGGTGACCACAGGACAAAATTTTGAAAGGACTAATTGGAGTTGGAAGTGGGAAACAGTTGGGTGTTAAGGCATTAAAAAGTGCCAAGAACAGAACCTGCTAAGAAAATGGATCTAGTGTGATGAGAAAAGAGAAACCTAGAGAAAGATGCATGATGGTGTCCAAGGGATGGGGAGATAGAGAACCACAACCACAACCAAGGGGCAATGAGGTTAGATAAGACCTAGAGAGGACATGTAGCCTAGGATAAGTAGCATGCTGTAGTGACATGTTCTCATGCCTCTTGAGATGGCTAGATGGCTTCAACGCTGTTGAGGGAAGAATTCACACACACACACACACACACACACACACACACACACACACACACACACGATCTCCCATGTCTGTCGTGGGCTTGCTCCATCAAGCTTATGCTTATAAGTGTCAGGTAAAATAGACTTTAGAAGTATCACCCAACTCAGTGTTTGAGTAACAAGATCATTTTTGGATGCAAGTCCCCGCACCAAGGCTGTGGTCCCCCGCCAGCCTCAGTTTCTGTTCTTCCTAGAGATGAGTCAAGTCTCAGAGGATACAGTCCTTTCCTTCTGGTCTTGGGTGTGGTCCTTTAGTGTTAGGTGTCTGAGCTTTGCTAGCAAAGCTGAAGCCGGTCCTAGCAATCGCTTCTCCCACAACTAAGAGTCTCTCTAATGAACACCATGCAAGTTTTCCAGGAGGATCAAAGAAGGAGGTGAGGAGGAACTATGGTCAAGCAGCAGAGCTGCTGGTCACTTTAAAAATACCCATAGATTTTCCATCGGCCAATAAGTGGTTGTGAGTTCTCTCCTTAATTGTAGACTGGACTTAAAGGCTAGCTTTTAACAAATACAAAAATGAGGAAGTCATATACAATCCTAGAGACTAGGTTCTCTCTCTCTCTCTCTCTCTCTCTCTCTCTCTCTCTCTCCTCTCTCTCTCTCCCCTCTCTCTCTCTCTCTCTCTCTCTCTCACACACACACACACACACACACACACACACACACACACACACACACAGAGAGAGAGAGAATTTAAAAATAAATAAGCCTTAAAGAAAGAAGAGAAACCTAGACATTGACGGAGCTTCCATAGGCAATGTGCCCCTTTTCCTGCCAGCGAAGCCTAGCACTGGGCTGGACATGAAGAGAAGAAATGAGAATTGAGGGTTATATTATTTTTCTCCCCTCTATGGGAGTCTTTTCTCCTTTTTAAATAGAGTATTTCATAAAAGGCAATGGTGGAGGGCTAGAGAGATGTCTCAGTGGTGAAGAGCATTTGCTATTTATAAAGGACCTGGGTTTAGTTTCCTATACACATGGTGGATCACAATGACTTAAAACTCCAGTTCCATGGGGATTTAATGACCTCTTCTGAACTCGGTGGACACCAGGCACATACATGGTACACATACATACATGCAGGCAAAGCATTCATATACATAAAATAAAAAAATAGGGAGGCCTACCTGATTTAAGTGACCATACACAGAAAAAAGTGAGTGGTAGGACCCTTCCCAGTCTCCAACAATCTGATTGTATCTGTCTTTGGTTTCATGGACTTAACCATGACATGATTCCATAGAAACCCACTCCACCACCATCACTGGCCTCTGGTGGTATCCTTGATTCTGGTCTTACCCTCACTCCTGATAACTCCTGATACAAGTTTGTTTCTTATTACACTTTCCTGAAACAAGCCTTCAATGATCAGAAACCCAGGGCTCCCTGGAAGTCTGCTCAAACTGATCTGTACATAGCAAGTATCCACTGCCTATGGGATTTCAAGTACTTATGGATGAGTATGTGGATATCTTCTTCTGTTTGAAGATGAGGTCTTGCTAATGTAGACTGGGCTGGCCTTGAATTCACAGAACTTTGCCTACCTCCCCATCCTGAGCTGCTGGGATTAAAAGTGTACACTACCACACTTTGTTTGGGTAGGTATCTTAATCTTTACTCCCAACATTTCCAAAAATATCCATTGGACTCATTTCATTTCCATTCAGTCATCTTGGAAGATATACAAGACAGAAGTCCTGATTTACAAACGAAGAAATTGAGGCACAGAGTGGCTGAGGCAGCCAGCAAACAGTGACACAGAAATAACAATAACCTAGCTCCTCACATTCTGGTCCCTCCCCGGTCATACATGACTGCTTGCTTCAGAATGGTCAATCCATATAGAAAGATCCCACTTCCTCCAGCTCCTTCTTTGATGCTATTAAAAATAGTAATATTCTCCCCATTTTGTATAGTAAGTCTGGTAAACATATCCTTCTGTTTCTACGGCACTGGAGTGTATTGTTCCCAAAGGCTCCTTTGAACCTTTATGCTCCGTGCCTCTGATGAAGTCCCAGGAAGCAGAGTTTCAAGTCCTCACCACCTGGCAGTGACTAATCTTGGAGAGCCCTGGGGAACAGTTGCCCAGGAATGAGCTATTCCAGCCCACACAGAGGCCCCGGGGGCTGCAGGAAATAGGTCAGCAGCCTGTGGTGGCATTACTGGGCTTTAGCTCCTGAGAACTGAGGTACTGTGCCCTCACTGACCACAACCCCTGAGACATTCATGACGGTGGGAGGTTTCATGTCTTCTCTCTAACTCACAGCCCCACCAAATCTTGCTGAGCTAGTTATTTCCATATAGAGCCGGTTGCCCAGACCCTCTCTAAGATTCTCCCCGACCCGACCCCCCAACCCCCCACAGTGACTGCCCATCACCAGTTTAGCTGTAAAACCACTGAGGAGTACACTAAAGGACGTCTGGCATCCCAGGCTGAGCTCATGTCAGACACCTCTACTGCACTGTCAGCTGAGAAAGGACAAGAATGTTCCTCACTCGCCTTAGGAAAGAACAAAAGAACAGACAGGAAACACACACACACACACACACACACACACACACACACACACACACACTGCAACTTGGTCAAGGCATCTACAGCCTCAT
Source organism: Sigmodon hispidus (assembly GCA_004025045.1). Taxonomy (NCBI): domain Eukaryota; kingdom Metazoa; phylum Chordata; class Mammalia; order Rodentia; family Cricetidae; genus Sigmodon; species Sigmodon hispidus. The sequence continues at coordinate 60,541 of PVIH01008077.1, forward strand.
CCTCCACACCACCCACACTCCAAAGCCCTAACAAGGCTCCAAAGGCTCAGTATCTCCTTTTCAGCCTATCCTCCTGTTCTCCCCCCCTCCATTTCCTCCAGATCATGAATTTACTTTCCCAATTGCAATGACAGAAGAATAGAAAAGGTGACAGACAATCAGTCTCCCCTGGAATCTGACTCTAAGGCTTCTTGAGCCCCTGAGGTCCCTGATGTCTTTCAATATCCTCCACATAAAGAAAACAAAGTCATACCAAAGTAACATTGCTTATAGGAGAAATGTCCTCCAGGTTCCAACAATGCTGGTACCAAACCCAAGACCATTTGGCCTTACATTAGTCCAGTGTGTGCATCCAGCCCTCAGCTTACTGAAGCCTCAGTCCCCATTCATTCTCTATCTTTGGTCACTCTGTCCAACAGATAGATTCCTTTCTACCAATCAAATTTTACCTGCAATGGATGTGAAGTTCCCTGACAGTCTAACAAATATTTATCCAACAAATTCATGAATGAGAATTGATCTTGCTGTTTACTTTGAAAGCTGAAGGAGTTGACTCTTACATGGCTTTATTCTTTTCCCCTCTGGAGAAATTAGAGAGTTAGGATAGCATGGGAGAAAGCAAATCAATGCCTATTTCCAGTTACCAGCATCTGTCTTCAGATTTAATAGAAATGATGCCCTTAGACACGCTGTCTACTCAGGCTGCTCTGTGCAAAAACACCCATCGATATTATAGTAATGCATGAGGAATGCCTGTCCTGGTCCTCTGGAAATGTAGACACGAGCCTCACAACTGTTGCAAGATACACAAAGCCCTTCTGGATGAGAATTGATCAATTCCATTCCATAATCAGAGAAATGAAAGCAGCAGCCCTCTCTGAAATGGCTCTGGTCCACCTGAGGAATAGCTGTGAGAGGATTTGGAATACATCATCTGACTTGCCTTCGGGGAGAGCTAAATAGCTAGAGCATGTGCCACCATTCCATCCAATATTCATGACAGACATCACTAATCAATTCAGCATGCCCTTCCAATACACATGGATGAGACCTTAGGATCCTTCTTAAAACAATATTTCAAGCATCTATCTCCCTGTGGATTTATACACAAGAAAAAAAAACCTACTTGCTACCTCTATGCTAGAGGCTATTGGACTTAATAGGTTAAAAGCCTGGTATGAGAATCTAGGAGCCAAACGTTAAGCAGGTCACAGGTTAAGTACATAACTCCTGCTTTTCTGTCTGTGAGTCAGTGTCCCTGACCAAAGAGGAAGAACCGCAAACCAAATGGCTTTGTTTTATAGTTAGCCTCACTGACAATATTCCTGCAATCACATAGTCTTGTATCCACAGGAAATCTGCAACACCCTTTCAAAAGGGAGATTTTTCACATATTGGTTAATTTTCACTACACCATCAGTTAAGACGTCTCCATCGATCCCCATTAAGTAAGCCCTCTGTCCCTCATCACCTAAAGTATGCTCTGCAAGCCTCTTTGCTAGGGGCTACCACTGCCCTTTATAGATCCATGTTTTCCCCAGACCGACTGCCACCATGCCCTAGCCAACTGTCACACAGAAAAATATCCATCATCTGTCCACCTCAAACAAAACAAAATCCACACATCCCACTTCCTTTTCACTTTCCCTTAAACACACAAAGATGCTACCCTCTCCCAACCCATATTCACAGCTAAAGTTGTCAATCAGTTGTCTATGCTCAGCTACGCAAAGTATGGGCCACATATCATTAGCATGCATATCACTAGGACCTTGTTCAAAATGCCCACCAGAGCCATGGATCAGGTCAGCAGTGTAACAGGAGAGCAATAGCCCTAGATGCAGAGTGCATATAGAAATGAGAGGTCCATACTCACTCCCTTCTGCATTATCTCCTCAGCCGCCATGCCTTCTAATCTGACTCCTCACTATCCACAGAAAATTTTGCATCAAGTGAGTGAACCTATCAATACACATACAAATAACAGAATGAACAAAATGTCATTTCCACTGTCTTTGAGGCCCAGGGATTTCCATTTGTCCTTCAAAGCCAGTGCCAGTGATCCCACTTCTGAAAGCCTTCTCTGCTTTCCAGGGTAGACAAGGAAAGCCAAGCACAGGGAGGATGGAGAGGATTCTAGCAGAGCATCTCTGCCTCTAAACCTCACGAGAGCGCTCAGCACCTGAAGCATGCTGCCTTAAAGGATGGCATCGGGAGACTGTGTGACTTCTATGCAAGCCCGTGGCCACTGTCAAAGGCAGCAACTCCCACCTGGAATGCAGAAGAGAAGACTAACTTTGCTTTGAAGATGAGGTCCCGTGTGAGCTGACTGCAAAGTGGATCCCTTGTTTGGGCTCTGAACCAGGATGCCCGCACCTCACCCGCATCTCTCAATCTGCTTAAGATCCTTCTCTGATCTCTGCCTTCACACACATGCCACCAATACTTCTCTTTCCCTCTCTGTCTCAAGTTTGTTTAGAGAACTAGGATCTCAGAGTGAAAATGTCAAACATTTGTCTTTCCATTTCCACAATCCGTAGAAAGATTTCCTGGCATCCCAGGGCCTCTCAGATGCTAGAGTCCACAACAGTCACTAGCAGGGAGTGTTTAAACCGTCAGATACCGTGACCCCATGCTTCAATCTAACTGTTCCAGAATAGGTGGGATCTACTTATCAGTTAGTGTCCCGTGGAAACTCACATAGATGACCTCCCAGTCACACTTGAAACCCTGCATTCTTCATCTGACCAGAAGGCTGGGTTAGGATGGCCACCACTGAGTCCTCCTTGGTCCAAGAAAGGGTTCCCAGTCTTTCCTGTCCTGCATTCTTCATCTGACCAGAAGGCTGGGCTAGGATGGCCACCACTGAGTCCTCCTTGATCCAAGAAAGGGTTCCCAGCCTCTCCTGCCCACTTTTCGGTCATTGTAAGGATCAAAGCAATAGGTACATGCTACTGCTTTGTTAAACTGGAAAATACTTAAAATCAAAACACACAAAGTTTATCGCTCCCTGCTTTGTGTTGGCACCAGCCAACCTCCGATGCCATTCCCAGAAAGTCTATATTTCTCTCCACCTTACAGCCCACTCTCAACATACCCTCAAGTATTTCAGACAGGGTTGTGATTGGTGCAAAGGGAACCAACATACACTGGCCACTGGCCAGGCACAGGCTGTCTTCCTGAAAGCCAGAGACCTGGATCTTGAACACAAACAGGAGACCTGGGTTTCCTAGTAGCAGCTTCAGACTAGCGCCATCCATCCACACTCTGTCTCCAAGATAAGGCCTGTAGATGGCAAGACACTCAGAATCAGCAGAAACAAGCTCAAATGCCCAAACTAGCATTTGTGGATCCAGCAAGACTGAGTAGGAAAGGTGAACAGTCAACTTAATGTGTGTTTCCCTGTGTGTCATTAAGAAGCACGAGCTGTCCTTGCACCCTAATGAAACAATGACTGAATTTAAATAGACCCAAAATAAGCATTGCTTCTTGCCATTTTCTTTCTTTCTTTCTATTTTATGGTCATTGGTATTTTGCCTGCACATCTGTCTGTATGAGGGAATTAAATCCCCTAGAGTTACAGACAGGTCTGAGCTGCCATGTAGGTGCTGGGAATTGAACCTGAGTCCTCCAGAAGAGCAGCCAGTGCTCTTCACCGTTAGGCCCTCTTCAGCTCCGACATTTTCTATTTTAGTTTTTATTCAACTGTTTTAGAAGGAATATACCTGAGTCAGAATCAAAAGAGACAGAGTGAGAAGATGACTCAGCAGTTAAGAGCACTGGCTGCTTTTCCAGAAGACCCAAGTTTGATTCCTAGCACCCACAGAGTGCCTTGTAGCCATCTGTAACTCTAGTTCCAATGGACCTGACACCCTCTTTGACCTTCACAGACACCAAGTGCACAGACGTACATGCAGGCAAAACAATCATAAACATGAAACAAAAGATTTAAAAACAAAGAGGGTCATAACATGATAGTCAATTTAGTCCTGACTTACCGAGGGCAATGAGATGGGAATAATTAACATTTAATCAGGCCAGGGGCTGTACTCTACTCTTCTAATGGCTTTACCACATTATTCCTTGCTGCATTACTATTTCATGGCCATCTTACATTCTATGTTCATCCCAAAAGGCACACCCTTACCTATATCCTCTCTTACCCCTACCATGGTTAAAGCCAGCATTCCACCTACTGTGCACTTATACCAAGCAATTCACCAAGCTGCTGCTGCCCAGTCTCCGCTCACACATTGACTGCTCTGCCCAGGTTTCCCTGGTCAAATTATTCCCTAATGTCTCTCCATTTTCTCATGCCCACTAACTTGGGAACTATATAGGCAATCAGATGACCCCCCTCTTTTTTGCACCATATCTACCCAGCTCCTTAGGCCTCTGCTCTTATATTGTCTCCCACTGTCAGGAATGCTTAGCCCTCACCAGCAGTGGATCCCAACTTCTCGGCCTAGAACATTCTTCCTATTATGATTCCCTCTGTAATCTCTGTTTCCTACCAATGTACAAATAAATTGTAACTGCTTTCATCTTCCAAAGAGACCCTTTTACCACTGAGTGCTGAATCCATTCTCTTGTTCAGATCTGGTTGTCCTTCCCCCTTCCTGGGTCCCCAGCAGCCCGTTCTCTGTCCCCTTGAGTCTTTCTACTCCACTGTAATCCTAACTCTTTGACATGGTTGGGTTTATTTTCCCCAAACGTCATCTATATACCTTTGATTTCTACACTTTTTCCTTCATCATAAACCACATCGTACTTCTAGGCTCATGGATCCATTTGCCATGGGAGTCAGAATAGAAAGTGGAGATAATCCAAGGTAGGCAAGGATTGTGGAAACTTCTCATTTCAAGGAGTAATAGGGACCCTGCCAAACAGGAGGGGAATCCTTGATTGGGAAATTTAGACCCCTGAAGGTAAAACTCACAGCAAGCAGAAATGGAGCAAGCTTTTCAAAACCAGTTGTACTTTGAATCATAAACAAGTAAAGCAAAGAAAGTCATAGTAGGTTCTAGAATATTGGTTCTCAAGCTGCGGGCAGTGACCCCCTGGGGTGTCAAATGACCCTTTCACAGGGGGCTGCATATCAGATATTTACACTATGATTCATAGCAGTAGCAAAATTACAGTTATGAAATAGCAATGAAAATGACTTTATGGTTGGGGTCAGCACACCATGCGGAACTGTATTGAAGGGTCACAGCATTGGGTAGGGAGGAAACACTGCTCTAGACTAACAAAGGTAGAGAGGAAAAGTAAGAAGAGCAAGAAGACAAGGGGGCGCTAGAGAGGAAAAGAGGCAGGGAAAGAGATGTTGGCGTGTGCTTATTGGGCAAACACAAGGATTCCTAGCATGTTCTTCTGATTGTTTTTCCCTTTTGAGACAGAGTCTCATATAGCCCAAGCTGGCCTCAAACCCACCATAGGTAGCTGAGGATGGCTTTGAACTTCTGATCCTCCTGAGTGCTGGGATTACAAGCATGGCCGTGCTAGGGATTATGTCAGGCAAGTGCTGTACCCACTGAGATACCCTACCAACCCTATTGCTTTTCATTATTATTATTTAGTTTAAGACTGGGTCTTGTTAATCAAATTCTTTAAAAGATATGGAAACTCAATTCTCTAACACATCCCTAGAGGGGAATTAGCAATATTAATGCTAATTTAATACGAAGCTCCCTATGTGCTAAGCACTTTCAACACACTTCCTCATTTCATCTTTAAACAATCTGTGACTAAGGTTTATTGATTAGGAAACTGAAGACCAGGAAAGTTTTTTTAAAAAGACAAATTTAAAATGATCTAAGTAGAGATTGGTGGAGGCTAGTGAAAGACATCTTATTGCAACATCCTTGCGGGGACACATCATAGCCCTCAGCCACAGGACATGGGCGATTTCAATGTCTCCTCCTCTGACAAGAGATGATCAATAGCTCTCAAAGGACATGGGCTTCTGACCATTCTGGTGGCCTCCTGAGCCAGAGAGATATCCTACAGAAATCCTGGTTCCTCACCACACTCTACTGTCCTAGAGAGAAATGTGAGGTTACAGAATACAGTGGGGGATGAAGGAAAACTGCTCCTGCCTGTCTCACAGCTAATCTATCTTGAAGGCTAAAGACCTTCCCATACTTACCCAGGCAGAACCAGGTCAAGGATATGGTCAAGTTCTACACATGGAGTTAAAGGTGAGGAACTGCATCCAGCCTCCATGAAGCTCCCAGGACTTTCTGAGATCTGACAGTGGGTTTCCTGTGTCCTCAATTACTTCTCTACAAGCCTAGCATTAGGGCCTCTTGTCTGCACTCAGGAGTCAAGGGCAAGACAGCCCTTACAGCCAGCAAAGCCTTGTATGGGATGGGTCCAGTCTGCAGATGATGAGGCTTGATTTCTTTAAAGCCAGTGGTAGGCAAGATCAATATGTTCCTACAGTTGTGCAGGCCCCAGTCTCTCCCCTCTGCAAACAGAGACCTTGATTCCAGTCAGACTTGCTTACCACCTGCCTCCTCTGGACAAGACAGAGAGAGAGCAGGGAATGACCAGTCAGGTCAGAGTGTTAGAAACAGGAAGACAAAGGAGACTTCTGCCTGGAAAACATGAGTAATGTTAGTGGGAAAGGGATATAAAATGCCATCATCTCTCCCAGACCCCTACCAGTGCCAGAGATGTCCAGCAATGACCATCCTCCAAGAGTCTTAAAAATAAAATTCCACTATTGAAAATGCAAACAAGATTTGCAGCAGAAGCACACAGTAAGTGACACACCGTCAAGAGCAAAGTAGACTGCTGAAGATCTCTGAGCCCAATTCCTTCTGGAGACACAGGTGGAAGTGGGCCCAGCGGCTCACCCGTGGTCCCAGGGCTTGGAGTTCTAACCAGGTCTCTAAGTCTATACAATGTGGTCCTAGGCTAAAAGAGAGGGTGGCTGATGATGGGGTGAGCGGGGAATCTGGAATCTTGGCATCCTGCTTCAAGGGCTGCCCCTTCTGCCTGCCACCACAACAAATAAGAGCCTTTGGGATCTTAGCCAAATGACTGTCTTCCCAGTGCCAGGAGAATGATTACACAGAAAAGAGTCAGAGTGAACTCCATCCTGGGTACTGTCTGCTCTCAGCCATTTCTCTATTTCCCAGCCTCCTAAGAGGAAGAACTCTCTAGAAAGGATAGATCAAAAGTACTTTACTCTTCTTTTCTTCACCAAGGTAGGAAGGTGAAGGTATTAAAGATCATATTTATTTAATGTCACATTCTTACCAAAATGGTACCTCTCAAAATCAGCTAATACCACATTGGATCCATTAATTATAAGGACAGAGACTGAGCTGCATTTGAGGGAGCTAGCCAAATGATGGCTGTGACCCAAAATGAGGTAATGACAGACAACAGAACTGAGATAGACAAAGCATCTTGCCTGAGAGTGAGAGAGCGCATGGGTCTGTAGAGTTGCCCAGCTTAGGGAACCTGGTCAAGGCAGCTGGCTCTTTGCAACTAAGCAATTTGCTTTTTGCTAAGTAACCAAGGTTCACTAAAATACTGGCTTAAGCCCCAGGGCTCACCAGCCAACGGTCAACAGAATAGAGAATTCTCCCAGAGGCCAACAAGAGTCCTGTTACTATAGGAAGGGTAATCAGTCCCCACAAGAAGAGGGCAAAAGAACTAGAGAATCGGCAGGTGTTCAGAGGCCTTGGCTCAGGGTGAGGAGAAGGCCCATGGAGATAGCAGTCTCTGAACAATAGCAGAAAGACCAGAAGAAACACAGTATTTGAACACTTGCCTAATCTGGGCAGGTCCCTTTTCCTAGTTAGTTCCCTTGCTGTAAACTTGGACCATCTCTTACCTGAGAGGACTTTAAAGAAGGCAGTGAGTGTAGAGGATGGGATGGCATGTGTGTGGTTGGTGCACAGTGAGCCTGGCTTCTTTCTGGACCTTAGATGACAGGGCAGATACCACCAGAGGCAAGCCTGGGAGTAAGGCATTTCCCAGTGAGCCCAACAGGATGGTGAAGCGCAGTCTAAAAAGGGCTTCCAAGGAACACAGAAAGGATAGCTGTCTGAGGCTCGTTGACCACCCTGTTTTGTTCTTCTTCCTATTTAATGAGGTTTAGGTTGTTCTTCCCCTAAATTAGGCACACAGTGTAAAAGAGCTATGATTATCACAGCAGATAGAACAGAAGGGCCCTGGGAACAGGGAAAGCAGCAGTCTGCAGAGTCTACAGGATTCATAGGAGAAAAGGGGAACGACTATTGCTCCCTCTGTCAATCAATAAGGGGAGACTTTCTTCTTTAACGTCAGTCTCTGAACCTCAGCAGAGTGCAGTCACCCCGTGGGCTTCTTACAATATATGCAGTACAGCTATTAGAGGTTGGCAGGAGCTGAGGTGGTCTGGGCAGTGCATCCTGACATTTAAAGGCAGTAAATGGGTAATGTAGCCAAGTGCATGGAACAGATGCAGAACATTGCCTGCCGTGATAAGTGCACTGTTAGCAGTGGGCCCTGGGATGCAGGCTGTAACACATCAACATGAACATCACTAGTTCAATGGCAGGTGAAGGAAAGAGGCAGACATGCAAGAGTGTAATGAGGTCAATACCAAGTCCACAAAAATGAGCCTGTGAGATCCCACCAAGCTGGAGTTATACCTGGTTGTGAGATGCCCCACGTGGGTGCTGGGAACCAAACTCAGGTCCTTTGCAAGAGCAGAAAAGCAATATGGTCTAATTTGGAGGCTTGTATTCAACCATTCTTCCTTTCCATAGAGGGAAGGTGACGGTTATTGTACTGTAGTTTCATGTCATGTCCTTTTAGTCCAGTGCTCTGCTCTTTTTATCCATGCATAAGCCAAGATAATTATTGCTGAACATTCTAGGCAAGTAACATGTAAAGCTGAGTGCACTAATGTAAACAACGGAGAAGACACTTGGAGTCTGGACCAGCCCAATGCTTCTGGATGGCTTTGTCTGGGACACTTAGCCTTCCTAAGTGCTCATCTATTTATTCATCTCGTGAGAGGGACAATGACATCTGACAAGGCTTCTAAGAAGAGAATATTGAGAAGAAAGTGGTGAGGATTTAGCATGACAGAAAGTGCCGGCCCCTTTGGGCCACTGTGGAGAAGTGGCCCACATTATTTGCAATCACAATTGACACTCTCACACATGGCTGCACCTCCTTCAGCTTTAAGACCTACTAGGGAAGCCAGCAGGGGAATGAAGTAAGAAGATAAGGGATGAGGTATTAGAATTGAAAGATTGATTCATGGTTGGGCAGTTGTGTTCAGACTACTGTTGCTAAAGAACCTGAGTTGGTTCCCAACACTCTCATGAGGCATCTCACAACCACCTATAACTCCAGCTCCATGGGATCTGAAAGGCACTTCTGGCCCCCACAGGCCCCTGTACTCAGGCACACATACACAGACATACATAAATAAAAATGAAATAAATCAAAAACCAAAAGACTTAGAGGTTACAAGTTTGACTTTTTGTTTCCTCTACAAGGTAAATCAGCTGGGGTATCTAAACAATGAAGATGACACCCAACATCCCAGCCTGACAAATTCTCTTCACTTTCAGTGATCTTTCAATCTGAAGGACCAAGTACGCTTGGTTCCAGATAATCATAAATTTAGAACTCAAGTTGAAATAAGCTCAAAGGGACCAAGTGGCCAATGGGCCTCTCAGAATATACCATGCTCCTCCCAGTGCATTTCAAACCAGTGAGTGATGAAAGAACAGTCCTTGGTAGGAAATACCCATGGAACCATCAACCTCTAAGTTTAATACTCAGAAAGATATATATTTTACCACTGAGACATCTCACAGAAGATGGAGACACTGACATTCTGTTTCATGCTGTCTGGGAGGAATAAGACCACTGTTTTGCCCATGAGGACTAAGAACCTACTACCATCTTTCTCAAGAAGACAGAGGCTGCAGAATGGGAGAATAGATGCACCCAAGTTTCTTGACATTCATGGTCCAGTTGCACTTATACAGCCATGCTAAACATCACATACATCCTGCTTACGAGCTCATGAGAGGCCCCTACTTCCAGCTCTTCCTAATTCTTTTAGTGTGGATCAAAATTAATGTCAATGCTGGTAGCAAGTCCATGACCTGCTTCCTCTTCCAGTTAGGTCTCCCTCTGCTGTGGCTCCAAAACCCCCATGTCCCACACCTCTGAGCTTCTGCCTAGCCATTTCCAACAGCTACTTTCAGTGGCCTGCCTTTTCTTTGTCCACACCATCTCCATCCATGCTTTTCTGGAGTCTTGCCCCCACATCAGCACCCGCTAACCCTCCTTGATAAACCTAACATCTGCAGTTTGCAGCAACATGGCCCTTAATTATGCATGGTCTTGTCTTGAATAATATGTTAACCACCTGTCTCTCCTCCACAAAAACAAAAGATGTCTGACATACTGAAGAACATATTAAAGCCATAAAAGATAAAAAAAAAAAAAAGGTCCTGAGCTTTAAGGTCCACAGCACATATTCTTAAAAGGAAGAAAAAAAATCTTCACTAGAACTCAGACATCATCTTGACTATCTTATCACCTTGAGCCCCTTGAGTCTCAGACTTCGTCTCTATAGAATGGAATTAGTAACCTAAACCCCAAGTGCTATTAAATGGCTTTTACTAGCAACCAGCTGTGAAAAGCTTCACCATGGCCACTCACATGAGCACACACAAAGCACCCCCCTTTGCTTTTTTCCATGTCCTCCAGAACCTCATACAGTATTGCAACACAGAAGGCATTCAATTATTATTTGTACCATAACCAATAACACAAGGATTATTACATAAACTAACAATGGTCTGAACATATTATTTTCCATTGTGGACATAAGGTTGATATTTATGAAGATAAAAATAGTCTGTTTTACCTAAAGAAGTGGTCAATATTGCAAACTGCCTGTGTCTTCAAATCCACATTACATTACATTACAGTGGTTCCTTCCTTACACTCACACCAGACCCAGCCTTGTTAGAATCACAGTTCCCCGGGAAGCTCACTTCCCACAAGGAACACAGCACAACCCAGAACTGTCACTTCTTCAAAACAGAGGAAAAAAAAATGTCCCCAGGATTTCTTTCCCAAATGACTTAGGTTGTCTAGAAGGAATGCTGATTACTTTTCCCCTCCAAGCAGAATTTTGTTTATCAAACATTGTCTTCTACTGGGGTTTTTCTGCCTGACCAGGTTGAGGAGAAATGTGCCAACAACTATGAATGTCAGTGAGATGACTCTATCTGAGCTAAATGAAATAGTGATGTCCTGTCACAACCACGCGATTCATTTACAAGGATGATGTTGGAGGTAGCAAAGTCCAAGGGACTGAGACCTGATACCCCACTCAACATGGGGTTCTCTGCAGCATCTTCCACCTCGTGGCCTTTTGCCCTGACTTATTCTTCTTTCACACATCCCTGGCATTTCTCTTCGGGAAATTGTCTCTTGTTTCCCACAGTATTCACATCCCAGCTTGTGCCTTGTACCACCCGATCTGGACAGTGCAAACAGAACACACTCAGTAGAAGAATTTTCCTGACTGGGATTTATATTCTTGGAACTAATCTTGTGTGTGTTCTCCACTTGCTGTCGGTGAGTTAGACTCTGGCTTCTTTAATTCTCCCAGCTGTAACCCAATGTGTTGCAGGATTAGATCTCAGGAGCTCATCTCTCCCATGCCCCAAACTCTACATAGGAAAAAAGATCTTGACTACTAATGGGTCCATCTTAACCTCCAAAGACTAAAGTTAGTTCTTTGCTGTGGGATTAAAGATTTACTTATTATGTATACAATATACAGAAGAGGGTACCAGATGTCACCATAGATGGTTGTGAACCACCATGTGGTTGCTGGGAATTGAACTCAGGACCTCTGGAAGAATAGTCAGTGCTCTTAACCTCTGATCCATTTCTCCAGCCCCTTTACTGTGGGATTATGCTCTCGTACTTTGTAAATATTTATCTCTCCTACTAATTTAATAAAATGCTGATTGTCCAGAAGACAGACCAGAAGTATGGGTGGGGCTATCAGACTAGGAAAACTCTGGGAAGAGGAAGAGCAGGGCAGAGAGACCAGTCAGATGCAAAGAAAAAAAGATGAAAATGCTGCTCTGAGAAGAGGTAGTACTAAGCCATATGGCTAATTACGGGTTAGTTTAAAAGTAAGAGTTAGCAAGCCTGAGCCATAGGCCAAACAGCATGTAATTAATATAAGACTTCATGTGATTATTTGGAACTGCTGGTCCAGATCTTTGGGCCAGACAGGCCCGAAACTTCATACTACAAATACTGTTCCAATGTGGGGCACAAATCCCAAATAATGCCTGAGAATTCTTTAAAAGGGTTCTACATCACAGAAACGAAGCCAAAAAGAGAGTTGTGTCTCTCAAAGTGGGCTGTGGTTCAGAGACACCCTGGCATGGTAGATGGACTTGAGCTACAAAATGTCAGGCTTGCAATGCTGCACCAAGGCTGGCTCCCAAACTCTCACAAGAGCCTTAGTACATCATGAGTCACATATGACAGATTTAAAGTTTCTGTTCTTATAGACAAAAAGGGAACAGAGTGAAAGATGGCTTATTTTCTCAGGAGGGCTCTGTTTCCTAGGAGCAGAGTTGTGGCTCCTTTAAGAGATGCTTCCTGACTCAGTATTAGCTGCAAAATATGTGTGGCTTTTTAAGAGGCCCTGCTGCCAGATACTTAAATAGTGTTTACGAGCAGAGGGCAGTGGTATTCTACTAGGTAGCAGTGTGAACCCTAAAATTCCGCAGAGTTGGGGTGGAAAATGTGACTCCTGCCAGTACCTGTACTAAAAAGCTAAACTCTCTATGAAGCTAGACTAAGGAGCTGGGTGGAGACAGCCGCGCCCTAGCCAAGCCTTTAATACTAGCCACACCTTAGCATATTAAAGGTATGGTCAGAAACAGAAAAACATAAGGAATATATAGTAAAGACATATTCAAAAAAAACTCTAAACAGTTTACAGTGAGTTTAAAAATATATTTAGGCTTGGGAGAGAAAAGGGAAAAATCCTTTAAAAAATAAGGTGATAGATAGATAAACAGATAGATAGATGCCACAAAAAGATGGAAAATACACAAAGAGTCTGGATACTATATGTTATGTTGTCTTTAAATTGTTTGCTGAGAAATGAGCAAGAGTTAAGAGACATTTGATTTATAAATGCTGCTAGATTAATACAACCTTTTGTACATGCCTTGACATCAAAATTGAAGAGTTTTCTTTTTATTTTCACAGAAAATGAGAGGTTGTATATTTATTCTGGGTTAAAGAAAATAATGGTTGATCAAGGAAGTCTCCTGAAAAATCTACTATGGGAACAAATGGCCCAGATGAGTCAACATTTCAGATCACCTCTGTTTCAGTTCCTCTGAGCTCTGTAAAGAACAGTTCAAAGAGACTGACTGAAATAACTAGTCCTCACAGACTACCCTACTCAGGACTTGTCTATAATCCTAAATTTTCTTTGGGTTTCCATAAGATTATCTATGCCCCCAATCAATAGAAAGTAATCTAGAAAACTACACCCACATTCCCTTCCAAAATGAATTAAGGATGTTTGTCTTTGTTTACAGAGTTGGTTACAACTTGTTATAGATAATGGTGAGGGAAAAAAAAGCTATACAAAGGAAATTAGATTTGGGGTCTTTGTTTTAAAAAGAAAAACAAGGGGGGAGATGCTATGGGATTTTGGTCTTGTACTTTGTAAATATTTCTCCCTCCTACTGGTTTAATAAAACACTGATTTTGACAGAAGGCAGCAGGAAGTATGGATGGGGCTACCAGACTAAGAAAACTCTGGGGAAAGGAAGAGGAACAGAGATGCCAGGTAGACACAGAGGGAAGAAGATGAAAATGCTGCTCTGAGAAAAGGTACTGAGCCATTTGGCTAATCATAGGTTAGTTTAAGAGTTAGCAGGTAATATGTCTGAGCTATGGGCCAAACAACGTGTAATTAATATAAGACTTTGTGTGATTATTTGGGACTGCTGATCTGGATCTTTGGGCTAGACTGGATCAGAAACTTCTTACTGTAGTTCTTGGTATCAGACAGTTTGCCTATTTGTTTCTAATCCCCTTAGGAACTTTCTCCTGTCCTCAAAGGAAACCACAAAAAATTGGTCAGTATCTTTTTCTCAATTATACACTGAAGTTATTAAGAGACCACGAATGGTTTTTTCAAGGTTAGACAACCTCTAATGCTAAACTTTTCCTTAAAGGGCTTATTTGTTCTTAAGACATACTGTTCATCTTTCCTGCAATTTTAGATTTTTTTAAAGTCTTTTTTCATTTTATTTGACCATGGTATTATCACAACTAATACCAATAAAATAAAGCCAAAGAATTACATCTCAGCCCTTACATATCATTCCCAACCTAACCTGCTACCATACACTCAAAGATAACACAGTACCCCTTGGCTAGGGGCTCCTACAACCATCTGGATCTATCCCATGTATAATCACCCTTTCCAGATGATGACTGATAATAACAGTCAAGCCAGGCAGGATGGTGCACTCTTGTATTCCCTGTACTTGAGAAAGGATGTGTAACTCAGTGATAGTACACTTGCCCTGAGACTTCAAGTTTCATCTCAAGAAGAAGAAGGAGGAGGAGGAGGAGGAGAAAGAAAGAAAGAAAGAAAGAAAGGAAGGCTACATACCAGCACTTAGGAAGCAGATTCAGGAGGATCGATAAACTGAAGTCAGCCAGTAAGACCTTGTCTCTTACCCCAGCACTAAAACATAAGATAAAATAATAATAATAATAATAATAATAATAGTAACATAGTTAATGAAATTGAATCAATTGGGTCATTGCTAAACCACGAATAATCACTGTCAATAACTCTCAGAAAATATGTCCTGTTCTAGCATGGGGAATATCACCTAACCAAGAGACATGTGTTCCTTACACCATGTCTGTGTAAAATAGAAAACATGAGATTTACTAACTTTAAATAATCTCCTCCCTTTAGCATACCCTGAAAACTGACTTCTGTGTGATGCTAGCACAGTGTAAAAGCTAGAAACAAGAGCAGATACGAAAACACACCAGTTTTAACCACTTCTCCCTTTCAGGAAACTCAGGAAACCTAACAATAAACCTTAATTCAAGGTTCCCTGGGATCTGAAAGGCTGTCTGGTCCTCTTAAGACATACAATGGAGCTGTTCCTAACCATGGTACACACACACACACAAAAAAAAAAATCTTCAATAATTTTTGGCCCGACAGCTGACTCTCAGCATCCCTGGCCTTGCAGTTCCCTTCTTCAGGATCATCCCATGTTCAACCAATAAGACAATTTCCATTCAGTAGTAAGTCTCAGGTTAGTAAGCTTCTCACTAACAAACATGAGGAAACTGTTTCTTATAAATTGTCTTGGGAGATGAAATAAAATGTTGCAGGATATGTTATGATCCTGAATAAAACCACAAGAATCTGTGTTCTTGAGAAGAAATTTATCTTAGTAATCTCAACATCTCATAGGTAACAGTAACTAAGTAGTCACCAAACCATACAACAAGAATCCGGCTCTTTACCTTCAGCAACTCTCTACCTTTCCCACTGAATGTCCTTTATCATTTTTCTCCTACAGACAAAACTCAAATATCCACATCCAAGTTGACGTAGGAGCTACTCGCCTACATTTTTCGTTTCTTAAAAGCAATATTAGCTGCTGGGGATGAGGGGTATTCATCACCATGTCCTCAGGGACTCACTGTCAGGTAGGATTTGGTTATTCTATGCCTAGACACTTTGGTAAGCACTGCTCTGTTGTGGTTTAGACTTACTACTTAGAGCTTTAGAAGAACTTGTGGTGGGACCTTTTGCCTCTGAAAACTTTTTATAGCGAGGCCTTAAAAGTTTCTATTACTATTACTATTGCTATTGCTCCTGGGGATATGCCCCTGTACCCCTGGTGACACGAAACTTTCTTCTTAGTTCTAATGCTTAAAAGAAGACCTAAATGTCATTAACATCACTCCCAATTAAATATATAATATTTTCTGAATCAAGGATTATAAAAGATATGCCTCATGGACCAGCTGCCCATTTTTGCAAAAGCTTTTTGGAAACATAACTAAACCCATTCATGTACATACTGTATGTAACAGATGTCTGACCTGCAAAGCCTAAGCTATTTATTATCTAGGCCTTTACAGAAAGAAATTTTTGAGCATTCATTACAAACAGGGAAGTGAAGACCATGTTTAAAATCACCTCTTCCCCAGCAAAACAAAATAAGACATCAATGATCCAAGTAAATAGTGTTTTCAAGTTCAAGAGTAGATCCAACTCGCTTACAAGCTTCTTCTATAATAAGATGCACATAAGACCTAAAACATTAAGAGACAAAGAATTTAAATAACAAAGATTCTGGAAGAATCTGTATCTACAGATATAAAGAGAAGAGAGAGAAAGAGTGAGGAGAGAGAGGGAGAGAGTAATTTTACTCAAAGTTTTGAATTTAAATTTGCTCAATTGGAACTAAAACTCAAATTCATCTCTGATCACATGGAATGTGACAAGGAGTTCTTAAAATGGAAGGAATGTGACACGATGGGTGACTCGCCGGTCAGCAAGAATGGCGGAACATGCAAACATCTATAAGCTGCATGCACAACATGAGTTTTACAGAAAGGATCTTTCATGGCTATAAAGAGGAAAGGGACTGGATGGAAAACTGTTTTCTGCTGGAAACATATCCCAAATGCCTGACATGCTGAATGATGGATGACACAGCTCTACTCAGAGACCACCCAAGAGCCCTTTCCCACCACATAACAACTCTAAGCCAGGATACACAATCTGTATCTTTGAGTTAATGTGAAGATCTGCTGTTCTCAAGGATTTTGGACAAGGCATTGCAACCTCAACTTCAACCTCACCATCAAAATACATTCAAAATATGTCTTGTACACTGTCACAGGGGGTTTAGCCTACACCAAGTTGATCCTCGGTGCTTTTCATTTACTATCAAACTTTTTCAATAGAAAGATCTCACCAAAATGTTTGTTTTACTTCTCTTGAAAAGCCCGAAGCCAGCTGAGGAGAGACTCAGTTGGTAAAGGTACTTGTTGTGCAAACATGAGTGTCATCTAAACTCGACATAGAGACACACCTGCAATCCCAGTGCTGAAGATGCAGAGACAGGAAGGTCCCCAGGGCTCTGACAGCTCAGCTTCAGTGAAAGACCTTGTCACAGAACACAAGGCAGAGAAGCTATTAAGGAAGATATCAAACACTCCGTTTCTCTCTATATTAAAAAAAAAAAAAAAAAAAAAAAACACAAAACCTGGGAATCCTGAACATTCCTTCACTCAGCATCCTTTGAGCTAAGTAGCAGCTGCCTAGCTGCCTCATGCAGAGATGCTTTCCAGCACCACACACTCTCCTTATCCCTGAGACTAAGCACTGAGTTTCTCCCCTCCTCTCTAGCAATGTTGTTTTCCTCATGTTGCATCTAGTTGGCTAACTCAAGGTACCTGCTCTGTGGGCAGACACCAAGCCTTTAGGGCAAGCAATGTGCTTGGCCTTCAACCCAAGTGCTAAT
Source organism: Sigmodon hispidus (assembly GCA_004025045.1). Classification (NCBI taxonomy): domain Eukaryota; kingdom Metazoa; phylum Chordata; class Mammalia; order Rodentia; family Cricetidae; genus Sigmodon; species Sigmodon hispidus. The sequence goes on from PVIH01008077.1 coordinate 78,144, forward strand.
CCTTTATGGTGACTAACATATGTTCAAATGGAAGAGGAAATCACTTTGTTTTTTTCTTTTTTCTCATTCGCAGGCTTGCATAGACATCCTCCTCCTCCCTTCTTGTCTATCAGTGACACAAAGCACCTGCACTCTTGACCAACAACTCATCCTCAGATGCGGGCAATGACACTCACTACCTTCATGGCCTGTCATTGAGGATACCTGAATATTCTCAGCATGTTTCCTCCCCGGTCATTTACACTAATACTACAGCTCATCATCCCAATAAGCATCTTGATGACAGTAGCCATTTAAAAAAGAAAAGCCTGAGTCATAAAGAAAGACACCCATTAGGAAGAGAATGTCTACCTTTCCAACTTAAGGTACCCTTTCTCTAGAATGCAAGCTAAAGGGGAGATTTTAGTTATAACCACTTCTTTCTAGAAAAGACATTTAACCCCTCAGGTGACCTAGGTTTCCAAATCTTCTAATAGTGGGGGTATATAATAAATGTGTGATCCCTGCTTTATCCACCAAGTGTTAATGGACAGATGAATGGATAAACATCATTACTTCATACATGCATTTAATCTCCAAAAAGAGGGAAACATCATCCCATATCCTGGTATAGAATATCCTTGAAGATATTACACAAAATGAAGTAAGTCAATGGCTAAAAGACGAATACTGCATGAGTCCACTTATTCAAGCAGGTAGTCAGATTCATAGGGTCACAGAATAATGCCTGCCAGGTGCTGGGAGGCGGAGAGAGTTGGTGTTAAAAGGGAGTGGTTTTGAGTGAAAGAAGATGAAATAGTTCCAGAGATGGGTGAAACTAATTCCGCAATGACATGAATGTACTTTAGTCATAGAACTACATATGCACTCAGTGGCTAAAGCTTTATGTTTTGTATATTTTACCACAGTGTAAAGGGGATGAGAAAAAAGTGGTGAGGAGATGACTCAATTGCATAGTGTTTTGTGTGCAAGCATAAGAACCTGAGTTCAGGTCCCAGCATGTACATGAAATGCCAGGAGGACAGCAACATATATCTGTAACCCTAGTAATGGTGGAGACAGAATCAAATGGATCTCTGGAGCTCAAAATAGTCAAGGTCTAGATGTACTAAGTGATCATGGCTCATAAAATAAGGTAAAAATGATAGGGGAAAATATATCAACTTCTGGCACACACATACAAATATATGCACACATGCATGCATCCATGTGCACACACATACAAAAATAAAACACAAAATTTTAAAAGGGAGATGGAGATGTTAAGGTGGGCAACATATTAGAGGTGAAGAGCAACTTCCTTTTTAGTGCTCAGAAAACTTAAGAAGTCCAAAATGGAATTGCATGTGACCTTCATTCTAAAAGAAGACCCAATGGCAACAGCATTGCAATTTCACACTCCACTCCACCTGGCCCCAGTAGGAACAGGACCAATGCTCAGAGGAAACACTTGACAGGCTAACCTAGATGAGCCTCCAGATGGCATCCATCTTTGTGTTTAAAAAAAACTCTACCCAGGAGGTCCACTTACAGCTTACACAACTGACAGCTTGGGAAACCTACCCCAACAACACCTTTCAGGCAATAAAAGAATTGGTAACCTTTTTTCTAAGCTTATGTTCAATCTCTTATATTTGTACAAAACTTCCTGGCAGAGGTATGATAGCATCACTGAATAGGTTTGCTATACTTTTACACACAACCAGGATTTCTGTAAGTCTATTTTGATCATGGAAAGGGGGATGGATGGTAGGTGGTGATGGTGGGTAGGTAACAATAACTCTGGGCCAAGAATAGATAGCAACATCAATATTGCACATGTTTGATGCCCCTATACAGTCAAGTCAGTGGCAACTGCTGTCCCAGAATGCACTTCTAAATAAAAAAAAATCTTGGGCATTCAAAAGAGCTGAGTCTTTGCAGAAGTTCTTCTCATACCACCTTGTAAGAGTCACTCCTACAGGATAAGGTTGATGATTAGCAAATTTTACAGATGTTCTAAGACTATTGAAAACAGTCTTTTATTTAATAGAAACATACACAGACTTCACATAAACCCTATATTATGTAAAGCTTTATCACAATTCTACATGCATCATAACCTGTGAGTGTGGGACGGAGAACAGATTATTATGATTAACATTTTTGACAAAGGACATTTTCTATCAGAAAATGATAGAAGCATATTCCTGATGGCATCTCCCTGCTCTTGAGAGGGAGACCTGAAGGGTCTGATGGACAGCCTGCCCACCCACCCTTCCCTTTCAATGGCAGGTGAGATTTATTCTCAGGCTGGTGACATTTCAGTAATACTGTGACTCAAGCACCTTTGCTGGCAAGAATGTCCAGCTTTAAAATGTTTATGTGTCATCCATGACTCTGCTCTGGACATGTAAAAGACATGCTAAGTGGAACCTAGTGGCACAGACAATTAGCCGACTTGCTGGGCTAGATCGAAGATACAATGCAGAAGTCCATTTCACTGACCATCATAGCCATAAAAGATACACATAGAACACTCGCTCTGCTACTTCTCCTCACAAATGAGTTTTAAGTTTCTATCCTTCTAACCAGCTCCCTAGTCTTCAGAGAAACTCTAGACTCTCAGGCCCCCTAAAGTAGAGCTCCCCTGGCCACCTCCTTCTACGTGTTGTCAACTGACTAAATTAATGCCAGCTCATCCACTGCTTATTTTTGGCTGTTTTGGTTTTTTTTTTCATTGAGCTGTTTTAAACAAATTCACTTCTGTTTGGATCTGCTAAACTTTGCAGCAATGGATTCAATTGGTGGGTAGAATTCCTTCCTACAACAGGCCTCCCCATGAGACAAGATGGACAGGCTGCAGCTTTATTTTCAGATCAATGGGGTTCATCTGAGGTGAGAGCGAGTAGGGAGTGGAACAGACTGCTGGCTTGGGCCTAATTTATTTTAGTCAAATTCTAACACGTAATTGTTGCATATCAACAATACTTTCCAGTAGATTTTGGAAGAACTGACCACTCCTCACTTACCACATCCAACTAGCAGAAATTAACAACAACAACAACGAAAACCCTAAAGCACATACACGTGGCTTTCTTAAAAGCCTGAGAGAGCAAAGTTGATCTTTATTTCCTTATTAAAAACGTAGGGGTGCTTTTCCTTAGAGTCAATACGATGCCTTTATTTTACAGTAAGCATTCTTTTGATTTCAGGTCTTCACAAAATTGCTTTAAAAAAAAAAAAACTTTTGAAGTAGAAGGTATTTTAAACAAAAATACGGTGCCATGTCAGCACGTTTTTTTTTCCCTTTTAAATATTGAAATAAATAAAATAGTTCATTTTTTTTTTTTGTCTTTGTCAGTTTATGTTGTTATTTCTGTTGCAGAGCGAATTCTGCTCTGGCCTGGGTACTTTCGCACAGATATTTCAAGCAAAGGCAAGGAAGAATTTTATAAGGAAAAAAATAAAATCTTCTTATTGCACAAACTTGAGCCGTTTCCAAAACTTGGCTGAGCTGGGCTGAGAGATGCTAGAGAGTTAATCCCTGCAGGTTCTGGCATTAGCTGAAATCCATGCTGGACCAAAGAAGAAGAGGAAGAGGAGGAGAAGCTCGCCCTTGTCTGGATTCTCTTCGCCTTCTTCAGGAATGGCTTGCTTGAAGAATGTGAAGTTCCTGGGTCACAGAGTGAACTGCAGAGGGAAAGGCAATGAGAGATAAAAACAAAAAAACAAAAAACAAAACCAAAAAACCAGCATGAAACACCTACCTAAGAAAGAAAGATCAAAATTAAAAATGAGGATGGGGTGTGTGAAATGAATTTAAAAGTAAAAGAAAGAAAACCACTAATTAATGACAGAGCAAAAAAAAAGCCACAGCTTTGGGCAATGAAAACCAGGCTTGGCTCTCTAGTGCCTCAAACATCCACAATGTGAAACCAGCTGGAATCAAGGCAGGGTAACCACTGAATGGCCCAGGAGACAGAATTTAGAAGATAAAACTGGAGGAGCACAAAGAAAAAAATCAAAGATTTCCTCCTGGAAACCAAACAAACCAAATCTTCCCAGAGTTAAAACATTCCAGAAAAGACCCTTATGAAGTCATATCTTCCAGTCACCTATGTGGAATTATTCAAAGAGAAAACCAACCCACAGGATGCACTGCAGTCCTCTACTAGCCCATCAGCTTTGGATACTGGTGGTACTTCAAAACAGGTGGGAGGGATGCCAACTGGGTTTTGCTTCTGGTGAAAATGGAACCCACAAAGTTATTTCTGGTCTTTAGCAAGAGGTAGTCAGTGTGAGGAGCAGGCAATGACAGCAAGTGCGCTTGCATTCCCCCTCAGAAGCAGTTTTTGAGAACAGAGACAGGACCCCAGTGGATACACCCACATAGCTCTGAGGTCTGCAAGGAGGGAAGAAGGAGCCTAATTAGAAAATGACCAAGGCAGAAGGAATAAAGTTGGAAACCAAACAAACATTTCTACCTCCTCCAAGCTCATACTTCTCTACCTGCCAGACAGCTCCTTCTGGTCAACCCAAGACATCATCACCATGAGGAAACACATTCCCAAAACTCTATCCATCTACTTTTGCTTTCAAGGGAAGCCTGAGAAACTCCAAATTTCCAGGCTCACCAAATCTTCCATCTATATCTGCTCTTGTTCCTCTCCATCTATGTGATCCATCTCTGAGATGCTGATTTGTACCCCTCAACTAGCTACTCTTCTTTCCTGTTCAACTCAGCTAGTACCACCTGACTCCAGCCCTTTCACTTGAAATATAAGCCTCAGAAACCTTTCTTTCAACTTTCCCCAGGTTGCCTGACATTTATCTGCTAATCAGCTATCGGTCAAGATTGTACCCTCTGAAAGAAGTTTTTGTTTTGTTTTTTTGTTCCTCCTACAATGCTGACTCCTGTGGTCAGATGACTCCTGTCACCTTGTCAGAGTTCATATCATAACCATAATCAGACTCTGAGTTTCTATAAATTTTTACCTTTCATCTAGCCACCACCAACACACATACACACACGCATGCATACACACACGCATACACACACATACATGCATATACACATATACACATACATGCATACACACACACACACACACACACACACACACACTTCTTTTTCTCCATTTAGCCCAACTAGAAAATAGCTAGTTAGTTTTTGAGATTATAGTCTTGACATACATTTTTCACCCATTTATTTTGGCTGAGTCAACTACAGACCATAGAAAATGCTTCACCATTCTTGGTCTCCTACTCTTAGCCCTTCCAAAGGAGCTTAGCTTTCCATCTTACCCCATGCTGACAGCTCTCCAGCACCTTCATCTTTCACATCCTCATTTTCTCTCCTTTCTCTGTCTTTACCACTTCACTACCCTCTAATCTAACCTTCTCTCTCTGCCTTGACCAGAGGATGTGGCTTCCAATGACAGCTTCTCCACTTCTCCACTGTTGCATTGGAAATTCTAGTTAAGCATCCAATGTATATAGAACAAGAATTCAGAATATTTTCACTAATTAGCTCAGAAGTATTACTAACTTCTCACCTAATTTTAATGAATAATTATGGTAAGATGGCATTATGTATTATCTAATAGACATGAATGATGTCACCCTTGCCCTCAGGAATACAACATCTTTGGAGGGAAAAAACTACTACTAAGAACATTTACAACACAACAGTTAAACATTCTTTCCTGTTATCTTTGCCATTCTGTAGGGATAAGGCTGTAGTTTCCAGCTTCACTTTTGATTCATTCAGCTCTACCTCTATTCTCTCTGACAGCAAACCCACAGCTCAAAGAGCAGTGGTCCATCTGGAGCTTGTTGATTGGGAAGGCTCCCTCTAAGAAATTCTCTCTAACTACCATGAGCCACAGCAAAAGACATCACATACCACCCTGATGATAGCCCTTGCATATTGAGTATTTGTGAATATATTGTCTTCATTACTCTCCCCCAGTTAGACTGCAAGTAATTCCATTGGCCAATAAATCCATTAGTCTTGTGTTTAGCTGCATCTCAACTTTCCAGGGCTGAGCAGTCAAATGTGTACTACATTACATGTTACTCGGTTCCTAGTCACCAAATGAAGAAAGGCATAGCTGAATAAAAGCTTTATCATCCAAGATCTAGAAACTTACTGGCTGCAAACCTCAGCTGATAGGTCAAATGACTTTTTCCCCAGCAAAGGGCTAAGTCAATCATGGGCCTCCTTGATAACAATGCACTGAAAAGGATGAGACCTCCCTTTTATAAGGTCCTTGCTGAAAATGTACAGCCTCATTTATGTTGTTAGAAAACATCACAGGAACCTAAAGGGGATGTCTATAAAATGATTAGCCAACACTTACAAAAGAAAATGAAAACCCAAGGCAGACACTGGAACTCATTAATCCAGGTTAAAGAATTTTGGAAGGACAGGCCAACTGAATGTGATGTGTGATCTTGGATCAGGAAAATGACATTACCAAGACAAAAGGCAGAATTTCAATTAGGTCTGAAGCTTTAATAGTAGAGTCAAAATGAATTTCTGATTGTGATTGTATCCTGTGGTTATTTGGAGGATCTGGGTAAAGGGTATGTGAGATTTTTTAAATTGGTATCTCAGAAGTTTTTGGGGAGTGTGAAATTATTAGAGTTTGTTGTTTTTAATTTTGGTCATTGGTTGAAAGCTAATATTGAGATTTTTTTAACTGACTGCAAATTTTAACCTACTGAGATTTTTTGTTGTTTTTTGTTTTGTTGTTTAGCTAACTACTTCTTTTGTGTGGATGTGAGGGTGGGGAATGCATGTGTGCGCATGTGCATTTGCATGTACTGCAGAAGCCGCAGGACAACCTCAGGAGTCATTCCCAAGGGAATGACCATTTCTTTATTTGCAACTAGCCTGCAACTTACCTAGTACACTAGGCTGAATGGTACGTTAGCCTTAAGGGTCTGCCTGCCTTAGCCCAGTACTGGGATTACTATTATACCTGGTGCATTTTGTTTACTTTTGGTTTGAGTTGGTTCTGGGAACCTTGGTCCTCTGAGTTATCTTCTCAGCCCTGGCTAATCATTTTTAAAGGGGATCTTTTATCAGTTTAGTTAATTTGAAAATCAGCCAAGCAGAATGGCCTTTCCTTTATTGTTATTTTGAATAAATGGTCAGAAATCATTCTTATGAATCATGCCAGTATCATCTGATTCAGTGTTATAATGTTACAGGCTCTTGGGCACAAGAGCAAAGTGGAGTCCCAAGTGCTTAACTCTGTCACCACACCAGTCTACCACATCACCCCAAACCCTGACCACATAGGAAGTCATCTTAATCCTTTCAGAAAGTTCATGGGAACTTGGACATTGCTGCTTCTCAGCACTGTTTAGCAGTCTAATGGGTTGGTCTTGTTGTTTTATATTTGTTTTACACTGAATAGTCTTCTCAAACCAAAGAAAATATAAAGCCCTTTACTAATTCTATTCAAGATACCTTCAAAAATGAGACCTGTGAAGAAATCAGTGTAGACTGAGTTTTAAGGGATGAAAGACGAGCAGGGCCAGATGCCCAGAACTTATTGACCTTGGAATTTTAAACCAATCATCTAAGCTGACCAAACCTCAGTTTTCTCACCAGAAAAATGGAGACAGATGACATCTATGTCACTTCACAATGTTCTTTTCAGAGTTATAATCAATAATGTTGGCCACTTATTATGATAAAAAGAAAAAAAATGTCCACATCCTGGACACAGAGAAAACTAAGACTACATTCATGGCAATAAACTCACACAGCAAGTTGAGTCCAGACATCAGAAGTCTTTCCTGTCTGCTCTAGGTTTCTACTCTAGATCAAGTATGCCTCACTTAGAAAACTTACAACATAAGCAACTTCACTTTCGAAGGCTAAACAAAATCTCCTGTGGAAAAATTCCTAATGCATGAGTCTGCTCAATCTCTAAGTACATGTTCAAGATCATATTCATCAGCTGTAACAGGAGGCATATTGGAATAAAATTAATTAATTTTATTCCACCATGAAGCAAGCACCTCCAAACTGCCTTTAGTTCTCTCCCCAAGTAATGATCTCAAGCTCCCTCAAGTGCTATAGAAAGGCAATATCAGGCTTCAGCCCATTAGGTGCACGAAGAGGCACAAAGTGAGCAGAAAGACTTCAAGGGAAGCTGTTGATGTGAACATCCTAATTTTTTTTTATTAAATCCCTATCTCTAAAATACCAGCAGTAAATTGGACTGCTGACTTTAAAGTACCTCTAAAAAATTAAATGCATATTCCTCATTCCCATGCTGTAGTGATCTTAACTCTCTGATCTCCTCATAGTCTCCAGAACAGAAAATGATGTCTGGAACCAACATCAGATAGTCACCTATTACAACAGCAGTTACCTTTATACCATTAATTTCCCCAGAGGATTTAAATGTGGCAGAGAGTTCTGGACTTTTGCTTGCCCTCATGCTGAGGCTGGCATTGAGAAAAGTTTAGGTGACATTTCTGAAGCTTTCTGGCCATGTCATCTCATAGTTGATTGTGATTTCCTTTTTGATCCAAAATGTTCATAATGATACTTGGCCAAAACCTTCTAGAAGCTCTTAAAATTATGATTCCTGAGGTCACAAATAAAGGACGTTTTGTCCCTATCTGGCACCCAGAGTCTTGTCTAAAAGTTACAGTTTGTAGAAAGTGAGTTTCCTATAATATTCTGTACAAACCTGGATCAGAATAAGAGTTCTTTTCAATAAGATCTAATTTCTTATTCTTAGTGGTTTAAACGATGTTTTGGAAGGTTATAATTTATTACAGGAACCCTTTACTTCAACTGGAACTGAATGAGATAGATGTACAATGTTCCTTAACTAAGGCCTATTTGAGAGACAGCACAGGCTGAGATCCAGTAGATGGGCTCTAGAATCAGGCTGCTGGAGGTCAAAACCTTGTTCCTCACTGTGTGTGGCCTTAGTACACTTAACTTTACTACTCAGGCCCAGCTTCTTCACCTATAAGCTGGGGAAATAAGAATTATTCTTAGGGTATCATGAAGGAAGTCAAGTGAATTGTTCTAAGGAAAGCCTCCCAAATAGCACCCAGCACACATGTTTACTCTGTTCTCTAGAGAGGAAGAATAGTGACCTACTATCAACAGCATCGAGTTTTCCAGGATCCAGGACGGTCAGCTGCTACCTCCTATGTCTTCTTTCTAAAGCACAGTTCCTCTCCTTTAAGACCAAAGTGACTCTATTCCCCTCACTCAAACTGACCTCAGTTAACCTGTCCAGCTTGGCTTTCCCTTAACTGAAAGGTCAAAGATGGGTATCTGATTGTCTTCCAGGTTCCTTTCAGCTCCTCTTAAAGTTTTCATTAAAGGATATGAATTCTGCATCTGCTTATAGATGCTGATGCTAGACAGAAAATGAGATGTGAAGCTCAGACGATGTGAGGCAGTGATACTGTGCTCACCCTGGCTGTGCCAGTGGAGCATGACAGCTGGGGAACTTCGTGAAGTAAATCAGACAAGCAAAAGTTACTCTCAGATGCCGTCCAGGGGGTTAGCCTTGTTCGATGGTTCTAAACTACTGGTTCCTTATTAGATGCACAGGCTAGACTCCTAAGTCAAGTGGCTTTTGTTTTTAATAATTTGTTTTAAATACATGGATTTTAAAATATTCCAAGTTCAAAGTCAAATTATCATTGATAATTCCAAGACCACAACCAACTAGACAAGATTTCAAATGTGGACTGAATATACTTTTTATTGACTTGGAGGTTCATATTTATCAGTAAAAGTCATAAGGCTATATCTGAATAAAAAAAATCCAGTATCTGAATCAAAGCAAACAAAACTCCAGAGCTGGACAGTGGCAGCAACAGCAGAAACTTATGGGAACCAATGCAGTGAGCATGCAGAAATAGTACCACATGAGAGGTCTATGTTCCATTCCCTAGGATATAGATTAGGTAGAATATTCCCAAAGTGAGTGGCAGTGTCACTTCTGGTCTCTCAAAACTAAGAACAAACATTCAGATATGCTTATATCCATCTAAAACAGATGAGTAGAAATCCTACTATCTCAGGCTGTGGGGAAATTCAAAAGGTGTCCATTTGTAACTTTGTCTGAATGTCCTTTGCGCTGAGTAAGCTTGTTATAAGAGTGTTTAATTCCAGGAGATCTTCCACATCTGGACTATTGAAACAGATCTCCTCTGATGCTCACAAGTAGCCAGACTAGACAACCACAGGGACCTCTAACTGTGTTCTCGTGAAAGCCTAACACCAAATTCAGAATCTTCAAAATGGGTTGAGAGTCGAGCTTAGTCAGTGATCTTTAATTTGGTTATTGTTTGTCTGGTGGGTTGGCTGATCTTCTCTGTGTGTTTATGCATACTCCTATGTGTCTATGTATGTTCACACATGCCAGGGCATGCATGTAGATGTCATGTAGAAGACAGGGCACAAATTCAATTCTTTCCTTCCACCTTGTGGATGCCACAGATCAAACTCAGGCTTAGCTGGGAGCACCCCAATAAGCCATCCTGCCGGCCCAGAGATCCTTAATTTAGACTCAATCCCTGGCTGTGAAACAGGTCCCCAGAGCCCAAAGTACCACCCTAGACATGCAGTACACAGTTCTCTGCTTCTTTATTCCTACCCAAGCCAACAGACTTCACTTCTACATTTAACCAAGGGAAAAGTCAGCCAAGCATTTCCCCAGCCACTTTTTCTTGCAGTTGAAGCCAAAAGCCAAAGCCAAAAGCCAAAAGCCAAAAGCTTGCCATTCTCTATCAAGCCTCTCCCTTACCCCCAAGCCAGTATCAGCCCAGCACCTAGGCCCAGCATGCACAAACCGGCCAGACTCTCCATTCATCACCCCCACACTACAAAAGGGAAACCCAGAAACACAAAAGAGCAAGCTTAGAGGAACCAATGAAAAGAAATTAAAAGGGGGGGGGAAGAGAGAGGAAAATAAAACTATGATGATTTTGCACGCATTGTGAAAGAACTCAGCCAGGACATACCTGTAGCAAGGCCTCCCAGCTGTTCTCAGGGACTGACAATGAGGTGGACAGTCTTCCTTATCCCTGAGGCCTCGGACCAAGTGTTGCTTTGGTTTATTTCAGGAAATGCTATTGAAAAGATAAAACAAAGTGCCTGGCAGGCACTATAAAAAGTAGAAGAAATACGGAAGATGTCATCATCCAATGGGTTGGTTATATGTGTTTACGCAGGGGCGAAGGGAGGGAGACAGTGTACAGTATTACTCTTTCTTCCGGGGCGCCACCTCAGTCGCTCTGCCATGGCTGAGCCTATGACTTGCTGACATTCCATTCTTGTGTTCAGACGGACGGATGCAGATCTTTGCCAGGATGAAAGTGAGGGAAACCCAGCAACAAGGAACAGAGAGAGAGAGGAGCCAAGGGAAGTGGCCATTGCTGGTTGGGGCCAAAGCTGGAAGGAGGCCAGATGTAAGCGGCCCCAGGCTTCTCTGGGATGGCTGCCATTTTCTCACAAGCAGAGAGAAAGATGTAAAGGTCATGGAGGAGGCATGGGGAGGGGTCTGCTCTGCAAAGCCACCAACTCCCATTGAGGAAATTCTACACACACACACACACACACACACACAGAGGCTTGTCTCTAAACAGGATTTTATTTCCATTTCTTTTATTCTCTCTCTCTCTCTCCCCCTTTCCCTCTCTGTCTCTCTCCTCTCATCTGAATCTAATAATAGATAGAATAGATAAATAATTGTTAATGTTATTTGTTCTTTGTTTCCAAACCTCATGTTCCTCTTCTCTTGAAAATTAGCACCTCTGCTCACATCAAAAAGATGCCCTCCCCAAGCAGAAAGAAAATCCACCTAACTTCCTATCTCTAGGAAAAATAAATAGCCCACCATGGTGCCATCTCTCCCCAGAGGATTGTTTTGTTTGTGCTTCTGTTGTACCCAAAATAGAAGGATGCTAGCTAGAAGGGGGAGGGACACATGGAAGGTAGGAAAAAAAAAGCAAGGATAACGGGAAAAGTCCAAGTCATCTTTCATTTCAAAATATATATCAGAACAATGACCAGAGTCAGAGGGGTCACTAATTGGCCAGACAGTCTGTCCCATGGGCTCAGCAGCTGCCCTTTTTATCGGCTGTGGGGGAACCCCGGCCACTGCGACGTCCTCGACAGGAGCGAGGCTCTTCCAAATCGTCCTCATCAAAGCCGTAGAAAGTTGAGGTGTCACTTTCTGACGTGGAACCGAATAAGTCCTCCGTGGTACGTGCTGCGGCCGCTGCCTCCTTCTCCTTCCTGCCTTCTCCTCCCAAATGAGCTGACATGTATGATGAATATATCAGCACATGGGTTAAGCAACAGACAGCATCATTAATATTCTCATTACATCATTACAGTGTCAGTCCTAACAGCAAGGTAATAAGCCACTGTTACACCAAAAGGGACTAACCGGGAATATCACCTGTTAACAGGGATTTGAGATAAAGTACACATTTCCAGGAGGATTCCACTTCCCAGAAAAGGACCCATCCCTACCATGATACATGTATCCACAGCTTCTAACAACAAAAGATACACTCACAATATCTCCTTTGGTCCGCTCGCACACGCTCACCCAGCCCTGCCCCGCACAATGCTTTCACTTGGAGGTTTTAAAGCCTTGTTGGTATTTCTTTGTAGTTTCAGTTGACGTTTCTTTGAACAATGTTCGTCCGTCACTTTGACAGTCAGCTTTACCAAGGTATTACTGTCAGATAACCCATTCAAGGTGGTTAAGCCTCCGTCCATTTTTATTTTTATTTTTACCCGCCTCTAATCCCATTCTTTGGCAGCTCTTTCAATTCCAACCCTTATGCCATGTAGTTCACTGGCACTGAAAGCAAAGAGCAGCAGAAAGACTGCATGTTAGTTCCGAACGTCTCACTGTCTTTAACCCTGAAGGAAATACTTGTGATCTCACATACTACAGCCACTAAGCATACCAAGGTCTCAGCTACTCCAGAAAATTCACCCTGCCAACTCGAACTCAAGACATACCAAAAGGTAAAAATGGGGCTTTAAAAAGCCAAATGTATATAGTATCCTAAAATTTGTAAATCTCAGGCTTAAATTGTTAAGACTTCATGGAACCTAATAACTTAATAATAACCCTTCCGTGCCAAGGCTGGAGAAGACACTTTCTTCCAGGAAACAGGCAGTGGGGACATGAGCTACTATTCCAACTCATACTCTTTCCCCCCCCCCCCCGAAAAGATCCTGGGAAGACCCCAGAGATGTATTCACCCATCTAACTTAGCAGCCCAGTTCAGGGACTAACGCTATCTCTATATGAACTATTTTCAGGAACGTTAAAGTCAGGTGTTAATGACCCACCAAATTATTTCCCAGTAATCACAGTAAGAATGCCTATGGCACTGGAACATGACACGAGGCACGTATCAGACAGACCAAGGAAAGAAACACTGAGCAGAAGTTGTACAAAGAGAGGCTTCATGTAGGGAAAAAAAATAGCCAGCATCCTACTTCTGACGTTCATGGATCAGTTGAAGAACCTCATCATTTTGTTGGAAGAAAATGGTGACCTAATGAGAGTTTTATAGGGAGAACTCTAAACTACCTTCTCTGACCCACCAAAGCCTATGTAATCCATGCTTAGTGCGACACTCTGCCAAGTGGCCTTGCTCCTGATAGAAGAGATGCTGTTTCAGTGTCTGACTTTAAAACAAAAAGCACTGGATTGAGTTTCTTCTTTTTTTTAATTTTCTTTTTAAAAATCTAAAAACCAGTGCTATCTATCACAAAGGTTGTATCTACTAAGTAAAAAGGTCAATGTTATGTATCACATTTGGACCATAGATGAATTGACAGAATCACATGAAAGAAACTCCCTGGCAGGGTCCTTGGAAATTAAATGTAAAGAGTCTTATGCAATGGACACTTAGTCATGTTTCCAGTGTTTGGTTTGCCACTCTATAGAGCCCTAAACAACCTTAGCTTGAAAACACACAGCACTAAAGGCAAGGCTTGAGGGTACAAGAGGAAGAACTGAGTCATTGCAGAAAACTGAGGTGAGGATACCTCAGTTCTTCTCTTGGGACTGGGGCTGACATTAACACTGACATCAAAAGGCATAAGAGGAAATGACCTCTCACACTAGACCCAACCATCCAATCAAAGTGTCTCGCTGAGAGTGAGCAGCTGATGAAACTCAAGATGTTATCTGAAATCCTCTCTCTTCCTACCTTGTTCTTTGGTATAATTACAATACAGAAAAACAGTGGGGGAATGTGATACCCACCAACCATGATCAGGCAAAAACACTGATTTATCTATATAACTGAAAAGCCAATCCACAGCCAAGACTCAGCTCAAGAAAGGAAGAGCAAGACCAAACATCTTTTTTTTGATACTTTCATCTTTGGATAGGCTAAAGCTAAAGAGCATGCCAGGCCAGCTACAGGGTGGTCTCAAGGACACTTGCTCTCACCCCACTTGTGTAGGTAGCTCTGTCCTCTTACACATGGAAATACGGGATGAGCAGCCAATGGTGGTGGTAGGTTCATGCTTCTATAAAAGAGCCCAGGAATCTTCGAGTCCCACAGTTCTGGATGTGGCTGCTTCCCTAATACTTATGTTTCCATACTCTGGAGTTGTCCCAGGTATTTCCACAGAACACACACAATTTTTGTTACATGCTCATCTTCTAATACAGGCTAGCATGTTTCCAGGGATCTCTGGGTATCTCTGCTCTACTTCACTTTGGACCACAACAACACATACAAAGTAATGTTCACCTCATAGAAAGTCCAGACTTTCTTGTCCTTTCCCCTAGAAACCAGAGAATGGCTTTTGGTCCTTAAGACCCAAAGAGGAAAAACATGAAAAGTACCTGAAAACCCTTTTCCCCTCAAAATCACCACCATCACTTTTCCAGTCTCCTCTCCCTCCCCTACCACAGTAAGATGGTGAAGCAATCCAAACAGAAGAGGCCTATGGCACACAATGCAGGAAGGGGCCACACTCACCAGAGCGTCCACAGTCTGCACAGGACACCAGCTCTTCAGGCCTTCCGCTCTTCTTGTTCATGTTTGAGCCCCCCAAGCAGAAGTCACAGTAATTATTGGGAATGACTGTCCCATCTGGTCCTTTCTGGGCTGTGGAAACATTAAGAAAGAATTCCAATTTTAGACTTAGATGCTACCCATTCTCCTACCGGAGTGTAGCAGAGTCTCTTCCAGGAAGAATAGAAAGCTTAGAACAGAAGCTTTCTTATGGCTTACCAGTGATATTGGGCTAGGATTTGTTTGCTTTTTCCTTTTTTTTTTTTTTTTCTTGAGCCTCCTTGGTCTAATAGTACACATCTTACAAGTCATTCAGAATCTCATCTTTGCAAGTTTTCCCAGTTCAATGTGTTTTTTTAATTAAAAACCTCACTGCCTCCTCTGATTCCATCTCTAAATTAATAAACTACTCAGAAATGATATGAGTTATTAGTCAAGTAAACCTCTGTTAATCCCTCACAGACTATAAAACATCCAATGATGTGGTGACTAGGAGAGAAGACCTAGCCTTTGAGAGAGATCTACCTATTCTGTATCTGTGGTTAGTTACTTCTAGATGCTGTGCTGGAGAGCCTCTTGAGAACTCTTGATGAACACCGTGGAGTGTACACAAGTGTCTGTTCTTAGCCTCAACTCTCAGCTTTTACACTCATTGATCATGGAAAGCAAGCAGGATGATTTTATCTGAAGAACCCAAATGCCTAGGCTTAGAAGTAGACACAGGTTGACCGGCTATTTAGCTTAGTCTCTTGTCAGAGATGGATGGCATGGTGGAGGAATGAGCATATATATGTACAGGCCTAAGGTCTTCACAAGTAGCTGAACACAATATCTCCATTACCTATTCCTGCTGAATGTCAAAACAAAGGTATTAAAAACTCTTCAGGTGTGATCTTGAAAACAGCACCAGTGATAATACCATGCCTTTGAGGCCCAAAGTCTTCCCTGGTTACTAGGGGCTCTTTGGAAAGCCTAGTATGGGTTTCTTACATGGGAGACTGCTTCCATTTGTCTTATTTCTCTCATCCTGTTGTAGACATTTCTTAGTGATATTCATACTCCCTGACTGTCACTAAAAAGAAAAGTCCCTGTTTGTGGAATCAGCCTTAACCACTAGGGTATCTTCCTCAGTGGCATATCCTCCCTGTCTGCTGCTATCTTTAATTATTCACTAGCTAACAGGGTCCCGTAGGGTACGAATCAGTGAAAAAGAAGAAGAAGAAGGAGGAGGAGGAGGAGAAGAAGAAGGAGAAGAAGGAGGAGGAGGAGGAGGAGGAGGAGGAGGAGAAGAAGAAGAAGAAGAAGAAGAA